>JAQIVE010001014.1:0-28727 GCA_034698285.1 Sminthurinus bimaculatus
ATAAAAATATGGTTCATTTCAGCTATGGAACGTTTTTATTTCACCAGGAAATTCGATTTCTAGCCTGAGATATCATCCATGAATTTTGGATCTCGGATCAAAAGTGCAGAATTCTCACATTTTGTGACAAAAGACTTCAACTTCAAATGGCTGCCATTTCTAGACCTGACGGGATTTTAACATGCGGTAAAAACAAAAAGTCATTGAAAATGTTTATATTTTCATATTGAAAGAAATGTCAAACCCGCAAAATGTGTCACATCGGCGGGTTTTACACGCCCCGCGTATTTGGCGGGCCAGTTGGGCAACAACGACCAAAATGCGTCTAATCTAGTCTCATTGGTATAAAAATATGCTCCAACAAGTTTGGTGAGCCTGGGTTTCCTATTTCAGAAATGGCAACATGCCAAAGTTGAGAAGGGCGGAAAAATTGGCCAAAAGGACCCTACTTTGAGGCCTTTAAGGCACCAGTTCCCGCCATCCCAGAAAAAAATGTTTGGAGCCAAAACATTGCAAATATGGTCTAGTTTCATTTTTTTGGGTATGCGGACAGATACCAAAATTTGTTAAAAAATGAAACAGGCTAATGATACATGCAACTTTTATGCGATACATGTGTATGCCCACGTCCAGATTAATATAACACAAGTAGAATTTCTGAGTTGATGTACTACGCTATGGAGATACACTTAGTTTTGTTGTGGATTACAAACCAGAAAAATATAATAAGAATGAGATTTCGATTTAGATTGGGATTTGGATTCGGATACAAGATGAGAGTTGGGACAACTTTTAGGTTGATTTTATCCTAGAGCTCTATACAAAATTATTCTCGGCTTTGGGATGAAGTAAAATTTCAAATGTGATCATCCGTACATGCATGTGTGTATGTACGTACATAAGCACAAACTTGTTGACACTTTTTGGTTTTTGCCTGCAACATTGTTTTTGCCCTTTTGCTTTATGAAGAAAATGCACGTCAAATGTGAGTGCCTCGGAGTAGAGTGGAAAGGTGCTTAGTGTCAAATATATGGTTGGTGTGGTGTGAATTAGAGGTTTCCTGGAATTTTTTTCAAGTTTATTTGTGTCAACAGATCATTAATCTCGTTTTATGTATTGTATCATACTGTATGTATGTACGTACATTTGCAATTGCACGGCAAAAGCCAAAGAATGAGCAAAATTTAATTTTTCTACAAGAAGGAAACTTGAAGTTGTTTGCTTGTTTTTTTCACTGTACTATATACTATACATATTGAGTTGGCCTGACGTTTGTGGAAAGTTAATTCCAAAACTTTTATTTCGGCTACGAATAGTCCATTTGACATTTTCCTTTGTCAGCTAGAACTCAATCAATCGATAAGGGTCTTGAGACGTTTTCTTCTGAACGTTATCTCAAGGCCCTTACTACTGAAACTTTAAATGACTTTCTCCCATCTCCTTTTTTGTGGGTTATTTGTGTAATACTCGCATTTTGCTATTTGTATTGGTATTTGCGTATCATATACGTCTTGAGATAAACTTTGATCAGTTGATAGTCCTCGCATCATTATAGGTTTGGGTATTAAGTAGCTAGGAGTATTCTTATTGCATAACATGAGAGAGAATGGAAATAAACAGCCGTGGAATCCCTTAGTTCATGAAGATCAAAGAGAGTGAGTAGTAGGGGCTTTAACGACTTCATTTCATACGAAAAGATACTCATGCTATGATATATTTAGTTATAAAAAAGTCAATCCCCTCATTTCTTCAAAAAATAGATATTTTATCCATCTTTTATGCAACCAGTCTAATATAAGTATGCACGGTGTAAAATATATCAGTAAAAAGACTATGCATACAATTTTGCCAGTATTCAGACCAGCAAGTAATGCACACAAAGACGAATAAAGTATAGAATATAGAAGAAAAGAAGTAGTTTGAATGAAAAGCCCGTTGAAACTTACACAACAAACTCAGACTATTTTTATAAAAGACTCCCTTTCTTCCCTTGTATTTATAGCACACTATTTTATTGTACATATGTACGTACATCCAAATCCACACACAGACTGATGTATTGTATAATCCTCAGAGTGCTTTTATTTTTCTCATTTTTTCTCCTTTCTCTGACTCTGACTCGTCTTGCGTCTCATGAAAGTCAGAGTCAAGGAGGGCGAACCGGACAAGGAAGAACAGACGTCAAGACGTCAAGTGACTCTTGAGTCGCAAAATAGGCGTCACAGAAATATGTACAATACACACAGACAAACACAACCAAGCAAGTCTGTTCCTAGTTATTCTGGTGCATTGCCTTGCGTTTCCTAGCTTATTAGTTATTTACAGAAATAGCGATTGGGACATTTTACTATAGCCAAAGTCAAAGTTCAAACTCTACGCACAAGGAAGCAGGCCACGAGAAACGAGAAAGTTTTCGTTTTCAAGAGGCTGGAGAAAAGGGAAAAATAAACCCAAAACAAAATTCATTTCATCGTAAAGTTCAGCATTTTTTCAGTCGATAAAAAGCTGAAAAGAATTTACATGAGTGAACATTAAGTAATGCATTGTCTTGACCTTATAAACCATTTCATTTTAAATACAGCAAAAAACGAGTTGACAGAGGAAGGTCGCCGTTCTATCATCATTAGTCAAGAAAACGAGGTGCCTTGTAAGTATGTACAATGTACACGGAGTACGGAGGCTTCCGCAACATTATTTACGCTCTGATGAGAAAAAGTCTTCTCCATTCAGCAATCCACTTAAATCCGCTTATTGAAACTTTTTACAAAATGTCTATTCAACCCTTTATCGATTTTGGAGTTTTTTGTAAGTTAATTTATTTCGAGTGCTTGCATTTTGTCCTGTAAAACCGCTTGATTTGCACGGCCCTGTAGTATTGGCATTACGAATTACGAGGGCTAACAATTACAGGGTTTGTTGGCTTTCTTCTTCAACTACAGTTAGAAAATTTTCTATGAACGGGCTCAAGGCAGCACTATTTAATTTTAATCAATATGTATATTTTGGCACTTCGTAATTTTTCCAACAAAATCACATCAATGGATGCCAGCAATAATTTAATTATACGATAGTTTATACACAGAGTTTCTCTATACCACAATAATAATAATACATAATTATTATTATTATGACGAAATGGTGAAGATTTTTGATGACTGTGCTAAGTAGATTTTTTTTTATGTGCAATGCCGTTTATTCGCAAAACCCAACAGCTCATGAAATCACAATATAAATGAAAAATAAATTACGAACGAAATATTAAGTCGAGAAAAATGACAGTATTGTGCAATATTACACAATTCCATGGGGTTTGATACGTATATTGTAAATAAATGCCCAAAGAAATCAAATACATTATACATATACAACGTCCATTCAACAGCAGAACCCAACCGATTCGTCGAACTCACATTCACGCCAAATCCGGGACAATTTACGAAATTGATTTTGTGCGCTGGTTCGACGGTTGTCAAATGCACCTCAGCTCAATGAAGGGAGAGAGCGCGTTGAATTTTCTCAATTGCAAATGTGCTTAGTTACATTTATGTATTGTACACATGAATGTACAGCTTGGCTGACTACTGGACAAAATTCATTTGTATTGAGTGATTCTCCTCACTGGCTGTTTATTTATGGTGTGAAAGAGTTGTCAGTGTCATGGGAAATTCCGCTTGATGCGAAACGAAGATGAAGCGGCCTTTTGGCTTTAACATCAACCACCATTTCGCATTCTCAACATGAAGTGTTTCTTTCTCCCACACAATTTTTATGCTGACGGTATCTAACAATACTCAATATTCAGCAGTCGATAATATAACGAAATTATAGTTGGCGATCTAACGGGAAAACGAAAATACCTTATTTGTGCACATATAATATATTATGTACATTTCTTCATTTCAGCAAATGGCTTTGCCTTGTCTCTATGTTTAGTTGTTTTTGCCGCTGATGTGTGTCGTTTCGATGTGGGATTTTTGCGGAGTGACGATACCACACCACACCTCACGGGAAACTCTGACTCTATGCTGATGAATAATATGAGGATAAGGATGGGGATGAAAATCAGAATGAGTACCGCAGGATGAGATTACACCGAGATGAGTAAAGTGATTTCTCTCTCTATTCCTTCGCTTTTCCTTCCTTTCTCCCTGCTCATACTTTTACTTTCACTTTTTCTCTATTACTCTCTCTCTCCTTTTCCAATTCAATTTAGGAAATGGACTAAGACGGCTCAAGGAAATCTGGAAAGTTGGAGATAGCGAGGATTTTCATGGACCCGTGAGCACTGATTCAAGATGTTGGTAAAACCACATCACATTGCATTACACTACATTCATTTCATCATCACATTGAATTTACTTTGAGAGCAAAATGATGGATATCATCCTGGTGCATAGGTATCAGTTTGTACATGAGTCTTTGTGTGTGCGTTTGCTTGCTCAAGGAGCAATGAATATAATCAAAAGTTTGTTCATTTTATCATCGCATCACAGATATTCATCAACTTTGTTTTGGTTTAGTGTGCTTTACCAAAGTATTCCCGGAATATTCACATAAATACCAATTCAGTATTCAGTTGTGCTCAGGAGTACTGAAACTAAAACTAAATTTTAAGCTAATGGAATTCACATTAGATATGCAAATTCTTCAGAAAAGTTTTTGAGCATTATTTGCATGATCATAATATGAATTAAGCATATATCTTGCATTCTAGTTTAATCCAAGTTTAAACAGTTTATCTCATTTAAAATGCTTTATTTTGAAAATTAAAAAAAATCTTGTTATGAATTTACGGTTTTCATAAGTGCTTTTGAATTTTATAGAGTATTTGGTGTACAGTTAAAGAAATTATACTTTGGCAGAAATAGAAGAGGCAGCAATAGAAAAGGGAGGCCAGAAATAAATAGAATTTTCCCCGCTTCGAGAACAGCCCTATTATTAGCTCGTTTCATTTCATTTTCAAGAAGGAGGAAGACTGAAAATGAGCCGAGTTGCAGAACTCCACTAAAGTCTGCGAAGAAAGAAGAGAGCAAAAGAAAGGAAACAAAAAGCAGAGTTGGAATCAATTTTCTCGTTTCGTTTCTTCCTCTCGTCTTTTTGCAGGAGAACAGCCTGTCCAGAGACTCAAGTCGGAAAGCTTGCAGACCCTAGAAAGAAAGATGAAAGAAAGATCTCTTGGCTTGGAATTCTGAAGAAGGGACTGGAGCTGGAGCTGGAGCTGGAACTGGAAAGCGAGAGGCCAATCGTAGGAAATTAAGCTCTTTTAGAAAGATTGAGAATGATAGAATGATAGAGAATGCCTCAATAATTCAACTAAAGCTCTCTTTGTATCATTTTGTCCAGAAATGTGGACAAAGTATCTTTGAGAAGTGCACCGTGTACAAATGACGAAGACATACGCCATGCTTTTATATTGTATACTATACACATGTATGTACGTTATGAAAAATTGCGCAATACGTACAATGTACAGAACATACGAGAAATGGAAAGAAAAAGACAGAACTGTCATCAGTCAAACGTTGGCCGTGCTTTTGTCGTCATCCTCCTCCTCATTACGGTCATTGGACTGGTCGGGCTGTTGCTACTGCCGTTGCTATGACCATTTCCAGTGCTATCATTTGTATAAATACAAAGAGTAGTAGAGTACTTTGCCTGTCCCATCATTGGCCAAATTAGCTGAGTCCTCAAATGTTTAAATGGATTTTTGATGACTATTGAGCATTTTGTCCTGCCCTCTTTCTCTTTTCTTTGTGTATGGATTTCGCATTCCATATCATATCATAACTTTTATATCGTACGTCATATGTACAATGTACAAGTATTACCAAAGAATAATTCTGCAGTAAAAAGTCATTTTTTACATGAGTAAAGTCCTCGTGGACAACAACAATGGCGCTGGGCCTTGAAATTGAACAAAATGGGCGATATTTTGTCCAGCAGAGAGGGAAGCAAATCCAAGTCATGGCTGTCGGCCGCTCGGTTGTGTTACGGTAAGGCGCTTAAACTAAAAACGTTTTCGACCAACGGGACATTTATCATCCTGATCACATGCAGAGTTTTGCTCGCTCTTGTTCAGCTTTAACGACTCCCAAGATGAAACTAGAAGAGCACTCTACACTTACCTACTTCTCTTTTTCCACACAAATAATCGCCTCTTGCATGCAAAAGACGAGTCATAAGTACTACAATTGTATACGAAATCTGGTGGTTTATTCTAAAGTGTTTTGATGACAAAATCCATGATTAAATATAGAGACTCATGTATTTGCATTACAAGCCTTTTCTACTTTTAAATGTGGCAACATTAATTTTATTACAGAGGCAAAAATGTAAAAATTAACCCAAATTTAAAGTTTAATTCAAAACGAATCAGGTAAAGAGCAAAAACGTAAAAGATAAAGAATAGTTAGTTGGATTTGAGATTTAACCCGTTCTTCATATTTTGATTTTTATCAGAAAAGCATGAATTCAGAGTGTGTAATGCGTATATTGTATATGTGGCATATTTTACGCTTTATTCGATTTTCCCTTGTACATCCAGCTCTACACACACAAACACAAAATATTCGTATTCTCTCCACGTTCATCTTGCTTTCCTCTGGCTGACTTTTCATGGCAAGGATAACATGATGGCATTACGTCGTTATGTATTATGTACTTTGGACCGTACTTCCTTTCCTCTTATACAAAAAGACACTCGAATGATAATAATAATAATAATACGCAGTAATAACATAATGATATGATCCTCCACCATCCTCCAAAGTATGTACACATCAAGCTAGTCAGCTCAGCTCAACTTTGTATACTATTCACTATGCTGTATGATTTTTTGTTATTTTCCTCTCCTCTCCATTTTTCACATTTCCTCATCATTCCAGGCATCCAGACAGGGACAGACAGGAAGGAGAGACATTCCATTTAAAAATAGAAAAGAACACACGAGGAAGAGAGAAAGGAAAATGAAAGGGAATGAAAAATAGAACGAGAGTGAAAGCTCAGCTCGAGCCTCGGAAGCTCTTTCACAAGGCAGCCGACCAGCCAGCCAGCCAGCTATCTTACAGCTACGTAGTAACTATTCTCAATGTGAACAACACAATGTATGTAGGTATCAGCAAAATATTTCCAGCAAAAAGAACAACAAAGAAAAGAGAGGCCAACAGAGAAAACCCGAACGGTTTACACTAAATTTTATACACAGTATTTTTACATTCCCCAAAGTAAAAAATGAGTTCCATTTTATTTATTTTGCTTTATAAAAAATTCAAAAAAGATACTCACGCACAGGGAAAGTTGGAAGAGTGAAGAACCTGATTTTTTATTTTCCACTGTACAAATATCATATTTATTTGTTGTATTTTTGAAACCACCCTCTGTATGCATGTATCAATGTAAGTGTGGCCGAAACAAATTGTGTAAGTAAGTAAGCACCAGTCCACTGTGCACACTAAACACAAAGGTAGCATGTTTGTAAAATTTTGGGATAAAGAACATCCAAATTCACACAAAACATACAGTATACGGTATGTATACACGGGAAAGGATTTGATATTTGATTCGAAATGAAAGCAGAGAAAAGTAAACGGTATTGGAAGAAGTAGAAAGGCAGTCCAGACAAGACCAGACCAGACGCTGGCTGTTTGTATAAAAGGAAAGAGAAAGTGAGTGAAAGTTTACCTTGCAATTTCATCATTTCACTCGCTCATGCAGGGAGCGAGGAAGCAAGTGTGTGTAAATTTATCTAGAATGTACCAATGTTACATATGTACATTTGTGTGTGTGTATGTATATGTGTACGACTGAGCCCTTTTGAATTCTTTGCCTTTTATTGCAACACCCATTCGATTTGATTCCTCTTCCAGCATAACGAAACAGTGTCATTCAATCTCGATTCTCCACCATATACATACAATATACAGTCATCGTCCAATTCGATCCAATTCAGCTCATCTCAACTCAACTCAACTTCTCTCGATACGAGTCATCCTTTCTCTCAGACTTGGATTGTATTTGCAAACAAACTTGTCACACTGTGTTCAGCCTTCTGCATTAAATCCAAGAGATTTGTGCAAATAACATATGTATTTACCATTTGTATTCTATAATACATGTGTGCATACATGCTGTGCATACTTGCATACATTACACCGAAACCTGACTTACTTTTCAAAAATTACCATATGAAGGGCTCCATGATTATTCTTAGAATAATATGCAATTTCAAGTTTCATCTGAGCTTCAGAATCTTGATAAAATTCAGGTAAAAATTTTGAACGAGAAGATTAAACAATGCTGTGGTTCTATAACAACTTCCCCAAAACTTTTATATCATACAGGAAATCCAGTAGATTTGGTAAAATTTGTAGGAATTTATTTTCAACCGATAGAATTTTTCGTTTTGCATCTCGAATTTGTAGGGAAAATGAGTCCTGTGAAAGCATAGTTCAAAATTTGAGATTTTGAAAGAAAATTTGTTAAAGACTTTATAGAGTTGAATTTTGGGTGAATTACCAAGCCTAGCCATGCTTTCATCACCTTTATGTTGTACTTGGCCGCATCACATCACACGAGCATATGCGACGGGTGGCCAAAGTACAAGTCCTACACGTAAAATAAGTAAGTAAAATGAAATCGGTGTAAAATTTTGGGTGAGTTGTATACCATGACGACAGAAGGTGAAATGAAATAAAATGACGTAGTAAAATATCAATATGAGGCGGATATGCGCCAAGAATGGGGATAAAAATAGACGTAAATCTATGACAGACGGATCTCCTCAATCGTCAATCCTCAATCCAATCCTATTTTGAAAATGAAGGAACAAGTCTTCATTCCCCATTGTCATTTACATCTGGTTCGTCGTCGTCGTCGTCGCCATCGTCACACATAATACATATGTACATATGTATGTGTATGTCTAGTCGTCCTCGGCGACCTCGTCAAACTTTTGTCCAGCTGTCGTAAAAACTGGAATGGTAACTTTTATCAACTCAACTCCACAGCTGAATTTGAATCCAAACCCGAGTCGTCTGAATTTGAATCAAGTGGATGTAAAATGAGTGTCTATCTTTGTGTGCAAACCTCTAAATCCTCGAGCCTCGTCCCATGTACATACATTATACGTATTGAGCATTGAACTCAAATGTCGGCGTGTGTGCATATGTATGTACATATTTCTAGCTAAACTTCATCCTAAAGTTTAAGCCAAAGTTGCCTTGAGTCGAGAGTGGAGTCGAGCTCCGAGCTTCAACTCCTCCCCAACACAATTTGTCAAATGCAAAAAAACTATTGAGCTTTGATACCTGACTCTATCAAAAAAAAGTTAAATTGAATGCAGTGAGCTTATCTCGCTCTATCTCTAGATTTCTACCTTTTCATAAAAAAAGTCTGGATTCGACAATCCTCCAACTTCCTGTATTTAGTTTCCAAAACCATGCCATGTATGCGCACATACATCGTTGATAATATTGACCGTACTTTAAAATTAGCTTACACAGGATATGAAATATCCGTCTAAACCTTCAATTTACTAATGGTCGATGGCGTAGACCGGTGAGCCGATGGCTTGTTTTTTGAGGGTCGATGCAAACTAAATTGAAGAACACTCAAGTTTTCAATTGAAACTAGAATTTCAATTTTCAATTTCAAAGAATCAACTTGCTGGGAGCATTTTTAGGATACTACAAATAAAATTGAGCGTATGTCCATTAGCTATTGTTCTTGTTCCTGTTCTAGTTCTTGTACTTTAAGTCCTATTTTTTCCGCTGAAAAAAGTAGTCACTGGATCTACAGTTTTATTTAAAAAGGTTGCAGGAATTTGGCTAGAAAACATTTTTAAAAGATCCAGCAACGATGGACTTAATCTCCAAGCAGAAGAACAGAAACAGAAACAAAAACAAAGTCATGAATAAATATTTTAGTATGCACCTAATATGTAATATGCAATAAATTACAAAACGCTTGTATAAAAAATCAAGGGCTTACTGTCATATGACGCATCATATCCTGTGACACTTCTTCTTTGAGCGTGCTCCTGAGGCACGTTCAAATTGGCTGGGCTCTTGCGTCCCCCCGCCCCTCCAGGGACCTCAGTCATTTCAGCCATCTGGACAACGTCAAGACGAGACCCTGAAATAAATTGACACAGTTACATGATTTTTCATTCAAGTACTTATACTATACACTATACATTATACATACACACGTTGGTACATAAATATATTTCACCTTGGGATGTTTTTGCGTCAAAATGATAGAAAAACACACAAATTGATATAAAATACATATATAGTCATTGTTGTTGATCTCAAATAGCTCAAACGTTTGTATACATCGATGGATTGCGCATATTATGTATGCATGTTTCCCCATGTTTTCATTTCCTACACTGTGTGAATATAACTTTTCAACATGTATAAAAAGTCTACCTACAAATATGTATAGATAGACTTTACATTTCATGTACAAGTAAAAGCCGATATTATCTCACAGATTTCAAAAATGTTGCAATCTAACTATGGATGTACCGTAAAAAGATACCAGCAAATGGCTGTGGGGTCAAAAACTCAACCAAGCGTCCACTCGAAACTCAATCCTCGGGACTCGAGGCAAAGGGAAACGAAGCGGACGGAACGATCTTCGGAATTCGGCTAGTAGACACATACAGACTACAGACACGTACAAATATGTAGGGAATAGACATGTAGACGTCGACATAAATGGCGAGTGGTAAACGTTTCTATAACCTTGTTTACAACCCGGTTAACAATCAAAAGGTCTCTCCTTTTACATCTCTCTATCTCTCTTTCTCTTTCTCCTCGTTCTGCCTAAACGTAACCCATCAGTTTTTACAGTTTTCCGATATCCAAATCCAATAGCCATTTACTTCATCGCATTTTTTCATAGATAAATTTATTTTATATTGCTTGTTCGTGCTTTCGCCATCGTATTTCTGCAATATTTGGTATGCATGTATGAAGAAGGCCTACGAAATCATTAATCGTACGAGAGATCAAACAAGGAGAAGCAGGATGGAAAGCTCCCAAAATACAATAGGAAGGTCATATTAGTACCAGACATCTATTTTTATACTGGCAGTAGATACAGCCATACATACATATAAATTTAGCAATAAAGTTTTTAATAGCTTTCAAAATTCGATTGAAATCGGGATTTTGAACGAGTTTTGTAGGGAACTGTGGAAAACGCAATTGAAGTTTTAGTTTTAGTTTAACTCCATGAAAACGCGTGTTCAAACTTTTATACATATGAATACATTTTTATTGCACACATGAACGTCTTGCATTTTTATTTTTTTACCTCTTTTCCAAGAAAGCTTTCGATTCTTATGCGTCTAACAAGCTGGAGCAACAAATTTTATTTGAAGAAAAAAGTAATCATGCAATTTTGTAGAAGCGCTGCAATCAAACAGGCTTTCAATTTCCACTTGAGTACAAATTTTCAGCGTGAGCACATTTTAACGATTTGAATATCAAACGATATCTTTGTACAGATACATTACCCGTTTTCTTTTGGATGAGCGGTCGTGTTAGGATGTAGACTTTAGACGCAAGAAAAATATTGCTTTCCTATAAGATAAACAATGTGTGTCCATTATCGTATGTTGACCATGAGCAAGCTGGAGGAGCAAACATCTCCAGCATTTCCAGAGATTTTTGGTCAGCGAAGCGATTAACGAGACGATGTTTTTTGGTTACCTTAACAAAATAACGAGAAGATTAGACGTTGTTAAAGCCTAAGATTGTGTTCTATTTCACTGTTGCTCTTCTTCTTTCAACCTTGTAAAATACATATATTATATTGTTCACCCTTGTTCTTATTTTAGCATTTTGTCACTTACATAAGGGACGGAAAATCTACTTCTATTTATATTATTCTACTTTTCCTTTGCGTTTTTTATTCTTTCTCTGTTCCCCTGACGAGAGAACAGTCGTCGTAGAATCACACGCTTTCTTTTCATTGATTTCTCGTTTACAATAATATTTACTGTCTGGCCAGAATCCTTTTATATTTTTATTTTCTACAACATTTTTACTCCATGACGCTTTCACCATAGTAGAAACTTAAGGAAAAGTAATGGAAACCTCAGTAACTTTAGATACTGTTGTAAAAACATTTACTCGTTTGATTTTTACTCGAGCTCAAATCTAAAATCCAGTGCCTATTTTTATTTGCCAAGCGTTGTTGGAGAATTCTCAAACTTGTTTGATGCCCTCCTTGTCACACGCACGCAAAATGATGCAATCGCTGTGATTATTATTGTTGTTGTAAAACGACTACTAACAACTGCAAAGGCAAATATAGAAAGGTGTGAACACGACTGAAGCCTGCCTGCTGCTTTTCCAGAACAAATTTACCAAATGAACTGAAACTCAGTCTCCATATCACAACAAAAGAACCAACACGAGGACAAAGATGTACAAATGCGAATAGTTACAAACACAAATATGTACAATACAGGGCTTTTCTGCTCACTCGAACACATTTCCATGTAGATTGTCTACAAATTATGAAGAATAGTTGCTAGATAATGAAAGTATTTTAGGTTTAGAAAAGCTGGGAGTTCGACAGCCTGCAGCAAATCAAACCAGACCAGATTTAAAGCAAGTTGATCCAATACCAACTAAATTCAACCAACAAACTGTAAATATTGACTCAAGTAATTATATCGTCAAACGCACCTCGAACCTTTAATTTTACGTATATTTATTATACGACCTGAGATGCATAAAGGCAGTAAAATGTAAATTGCTACACAGGAGAAAACATTCTGGATTTTTTATAACTCGATGTAATATTAAGTCAGTAATCAATCAAAAGAGAACTTTTCCTGAAAAAATCTATAATTTCTGCTTTAACACCCTTTTTTAACATGTCTAACAACAACAAAACCATCGAGATAAACACATTTTGAGGATTTTCCTTTGAGGAAAATCTGATAATTGGATTAAAACTGAAAGTGAAATGGAACAAAACGATGGAAAGCCAGGGGGAAACTGGGGATTAACTGCGGAATTTTGTAGTCTTACTTTCTTCATCCAATTGACGGGGGTCCAAGATCGGGATGGAAACAATCAACTCGGGATTCTGAGATGTTGAAGATCCCGCCATTTGATTTCGCTCAGCGTCTTGGGAGCGTAAGAACTGTCATGCAACTTTGGCTTGTTGCTCTTTCCAATGTTGAGTCTGATCCTAATCTTGAACTAATCTTGATTTTAGCTTCTACACTAAGATTAAAATCCGCGAGATTTCCCCTATTTTTGTGAAATTTGGATGGTCACTATTGCTAACGCTCACTTACTTTTTCACCATTCCTTCACTCACTATACTGCCCATGCTGTTTAAAGAGAATAAATCCTTGTTAGGCATTTTGCGCCTTCCTTTGTTTCACTCACATGCATACACAGATGCTAATACGCACACAGGTTCACCTTTTCGTTCACCTTCACTGCCACTCTCACTCCGAGACGAAGCTGCCTACACACTCCTTGAAATGGGGATTTATTCCACGGTCCGGAGCTCAAGCGAGCTGGAGAAGAACTGGCTGACGTTACGTTACCTACATCAGCATCAGCTTCCAGCATCGAGCGTCCGCATCCACATCCACATCCATATCCACATGATGAGACCATTGCACCGCAGTCCACGCAACGCATCTCGCTCCTCACTTGTGTGCTTTCTCCATTCTCCATCCTCATTTCCATCGCGTCTCGGCCTTTCTCTTGACTTTCTCCGTCTCCTGGGTCTACCTGCTCCTGGAGCGTAGTTACATAGAGGAGTGGACAAAAAACGTCCGGGAATTTGTGTGCACGAGATATAGCCAAATGTATGTATGTATTTGTACAATATTTCGTCACATTTCACTTGACTTTACTTTTTTAATTTATCCACTGTTAAAGCGTGGGATTTGGTATTGGTTTTTCTACCCCGTCTATTTTAGGAGAGCAAATAAGCAATAATTATTGATATTCAATCATATTGACGACGTTATGTCGTGTCATGTCAAGCTTGTGAACCGTTATAATAATAGAATATAAGGTAAATAGACACACCATAACGAAATGCCAAATTCCTCACGCTCTGTTTTGTTGTCATTTACTGTGCTCATGTTTGTAAATAATTGAAGATGGTTATGCATCACTTGCATTTGTTTTGTAAAGAAATTCACAAATAACCAACAACTGGCATTGTTAAGGTCGAATTATGTAATAAGTTCAGAAGAACTGCGGTCTACATTGACATATGATCAAATGCTTAAGCGTGACGTAAAACTGGCTTGAAAATATGTAATGAAAGCCGCAATAATTTTTGTTATTGCGTGACTGCCTTTCCCTTTGACTAAATATCAAGGGTTCATAGCTTAAGCATTTCTTAATAACCTAGGACTTTTAACTCCTGTCAAAATGTGAATTGAAAAAAGAAGGAAGGCAAGCAGCTGTGATTTGGTTCAAGTTAGTTAGCTAGTAAATCGAATATTATTTATTCATGACAGGTCGTATTGATTGGTGATTTTTATTCAGCACATCATTTCTATTTATCGTTAATGATTCTAGTAATCATTAGCTTTAAAAGTCAGGCCATAAATAATCAATATTATTATTACCAGGATTAATACAAACATATTAGGTCGTTTTACGTCAAAAAAGAATCTAGTAAATTGATTTTAACTAGGATTTTATCCAGTTCATAAGTTTGGAAAGCAATCCCGTATATAATATTATAAGAATTGTTTAGGGGAGCAGGAATAAAAGAGTGTAATGTATTATTAGTTGCGTAACGTAGATAAAATTACCCTCATAAAACCTGCCATTACTCAACAAGTACCGACAATACAGGAAAACTATAGAAACCATAGAACAAAGTTGAGTAGACGGTTAGGGGAAAAAACTTTGAAATCGCCATTGTTTCAAATTTTACCACCGGCCTTCCATATTTTATGGGTCGTAAGCTGTTGCTCCGTTTATCGTTAGTAATTTTGTAGGTCTTCCAATAATAGTAATAATAATAATAACTCTTTTCTATTTCATCCAACTGAACGATGTATTAAAAAGTCGAATGACAAAGACGTCTACTAAAGTTTGGGCTTAAGAATGAAAAATCAAACATCGACTAACCTCCAAAAAATATCCGCCGTGTACGTACCTAATATACGTACCCCATAAATTGAGAAAAAGTGCTGCAGCAACAACTTTTTATCTTTAGTTCTCTTTTATTTCATCATTATTCTCAAAATGAGGGAAGCGAGGACGACAGGAAACTTTGATTTCTTGACGTGTACTCTTAATACGATTTATGTTATACCCCCGTAATAATATGAAGCGAATGTGACTGACTTTTTTCACAAGCACACGTGAAGGGTGACACATGTCGCAAAAATAATACGTGAAGTTTAATCCTCTTACTTTTTATCATCATCATACTCTTCTTTTCAATGTGCAGTGAATTCTCGTAAATTAATGCAGCTTAAAAATGAAAACGCGGAAATAAATTATATTCAGGATGAAAAAGAGTTTTGATACATTATTTAAAATACTTGAATCAACTACATACATACACAATTCCGAGTCTACCTTTATATACCGGTACGGGTGGGAAAAGTCAAAAGAAAGGCAGAAAATATTTTTGAAATGGGGAAATGATTGGATGAAGAACGACGCGTGTGGAGGTTCCACAATTTACATTCATATTAGCATTAAATGGAGTAGAATATTTATTTGATTTGTATTTGTACTCTAACTCGTATCTACATGTTCCAACAGTTTACACACTGAATACTGTCTGCTTTCATAAAAAATCAACAAGATTCGCTCGACTCCTCATGTGTAAATATGTATGAATAACGATGAATTTTCTATGCACATCTACATACATATATACGCTCTCTTCTCAAGCTGCTCAAAATTCTCTCTATGTTTTTGCTCATAAACCTCTAATGTAGTGCTACATACAGTACTTTAGGTAAAGCTTTTGCTAAAGGTACTGTCCTATGTACAGGATCCAGCTATTTATGATGAACAGCCCGAAGCCAGCGGAGGAAGGAAGAGAATAAAAGTCCACAGGAAAAGTTGCAATGGAGTTAAAACGTACACACATACATACATCCATACATAGGTGAAAGTGGAAATTGGGGACTGGTGCAAATTTTTGGGGAAAAACTCGCTCCAGCTTCAGCCTCAGTAAATAATTCACAAGTGAAAAAAGTTTCACGCGAGAGAAGAAGGGAAAGGAGAGCCCTTCTTTGTCCAGGTCTTTGCAGTCTTTACTTTACACACTACTTTAGTTTACATCCTACTTTACTTTATGCGGGAGACGATCGTCAATATAAATACATGCAAGCTACCTACATAATACATACACAAACAGTGGCCCCGAAAATAAAATAAAATCCTACAAGCCTCCTGGAAAAAAAGGAAGGATGAGGAGGTAAGTAGAAACGGAAGAACATGAAAAAATGAGGGTCTCTTTTACATATACATAAGGAAAAAAACAGAGAAACAGAGACGGACAGACAGACATACAAACAAACACACACAGTCAGACCGGGAGTCTCGCATTAACGTTAGTTGGTTGTTGGTTGGCTTGTAATCTTAAATTCTGGAAGGGGAAAAAGGAAGTGATCCCCAGGCCCATATTTATTTGCCATGTCCCACTTTTTAGTCTATTTCTTTTTCTCGTGCACTTGCTCCTCGTCTATTTTTTTCATTGCCGACCGACATCAGACTAAAGACAGGGAATCGGAGAGACAGAGACCGCAAAATAAATATTCCTACTTGTTTCAACCGTTTCTTTTTGCAGTGGATACATGCATAGATAATGGATACCTTTGCTTTTTTTAACCTTTTACTTCCTCTATTTCTATTTTACTCCACTGCATTGCGTTAAACTGTATTGAGACGTTGAGGCGAAAAGAAATATTTCGATCTAAGCAGTTCAAAAAAAAATCCGGCTTTTTCTACTAAACTATTCTTGTACACATGCTTTTTTTTGGTACAACCGTCTCATTACTTATACATACATATACCTTTTTTGTTTGTATGCACCTTTGTATTCTTTCTCCCCAAAGATTAAGCGGCGTCAATGAAAATTTACATTATCTGTCTCTGGCCTTTTACTTTCTTCTCTATGCATCTACACATACATGCATACATATGCATGTGAATATTCCAACTTAATTCCACAGCCATTTTCAAATTAGCAAAGGTACAATAATTTCTCCCCACAATTTCATATGTGTGTACAAGGCTGGAATTTAGAATGAGATGGTTTAGATAAAACTCAAACGGAAAAGTTCATCCTCCATTTTCCATTCTCTTTATGTATTCATGCACTTTCATCGTGGAGCCAATGTTAGTTGAACCGAATTGTAAATTCTGTAGAACAAATACAAGCGAACAGTTTTGAACAAATCAAACATTATTTGAATGTGCCCTGGATCCGTAGATGTAAAATAACTGTAAAATTATCCGCTAACTAATTGGACTTGGTCCAACGTTCAATTTTCCTCAATCAGTGTTTATTAGTTTATTCGTATTTTCCTTGGGTGAATCGAGGCACATCGTCATCCTTTCTGTCGTCATCACCAGAGTAACCATAGTCATTCGATATACATATGTATAGAAATACACTGAAAATTTTCGACAATCGTTTACAGTAGAATACCTGTACAATGGGACGTGAGAATATTGGACCGCTTCAATAAATTTAGTCAAAGCGACTTGCTACAGCTCTATACATAGACTTGAACAGCAATTTGTATCAAATTTGCAGTGCTAATTGTTTTAGACCCTTGTTTTTACTCCATGTATGGAGACAGAATTGAAACAACATATACACAGTGTACACAAGACGGAAATGATAAACTTGCTAGTCATTCATACTATGTATATTGACTGTACATTTATGTACTGAGGTGCACGCTGATGACGATGACGATTATCTTGAATCTTGGTTTCAATATATTGTATGTGTATATACAAATAAATATACATACAGGCTCTCGTCTTTTATGCTTTATTTAGTTTGTCCATCAGGGATTGTGTCTATCGATCAGTTGTCTACTTGTCCCTTGTCATTTGTATCATACCGTACGAAATACAATGTACACTGTACACTGTACACGTTGGTTTTGTCCTTGTTGCTGATGGGGAATCGAGTGGAGTGGGTTTATTGGTGCAGACCACTAAGTACGCGGATCGGCAAGCTATAGAGAAAAAGAGGTGGAATTTCTTGTTCCTTTATACATATGTAGATAGATACCTTCCATTTTATTCCACTGCAACTGTGCATTCCATTTCAGGCCAAAAGTCTTAGTTAATTTAAACTGACTCTACATTCTACATACATTTATCTATACATATGGAAGGGCTTCCACAAGACGAAGGAGAGCTTTGCCTTTTTGCTTCACTCCTCATTGGCCGCCGGAAGAATGAGAGTCCGCATGTATAATGTATAGGTATTATATAATCATCGTGTCCATGATATGAGTGAGTACATATGCACAGTCAAGAAATAAAGGGCGAATTTGGGCTCTTTACACATTTATGTATGTATGTAGGTTGTAGGTAGTTGCCCTCAAAGCCCCAACTCAGTCTGACTCTTTGTATATTGCATGTAAGTACTGCACATATATGTATGTGTACGTGTGTGTGTATGTGTATGTTTGAATTTGGTTTCGGTTTTGGTTTGCCGACAGTTGATAAAGAAGCCAAGGCTGAATGCTCGATACAGTACAGTATTTGTCCATTTAGTGGGCAGTATCAAACAACCACCACAAATTGAAATACATAAAAACAATCGATGTGTGTGTGTGTATGTGTACAGTGTACAGTGTATAGTGCATACATTATACACATGTGTATGGGTCGAGCGAATGTGTTTAATTATTCAGTCTTGTACAACTTTTGCCGGCCAAAGGCAGTTGGCCATCGAGTGACTTGTCAATAGCTATTGACTGTCTTGAAAAATGTTCTGCCCACATACATGCATACGTATTACGTCGTGTTATAGTTATTTACAGCAGACCTATCTCTATCGTCTACATGTATGTATCTAGAGTGTATGAAATGGCTCGACTTTCTCCTACTTTCTTTCTTTGGTTTCCTTTCCTATTTCATTGTATGTATAATGTATACGTATTTCAGAACAACAAACTCATTCGTTGATTGCAATCATAATCAATACTTTTGATGCCTACTGTTGAATGCCGAATGTTGAACAGGTAATGCATGCATGCATGTATCCAATACAGTCTACTATACATACACTATACACACTACACACGTATTCCTTTAATACCAGCAGGTTTTATTCGAACAAAACGCGTGTATTTTATGGATCTACGTAAGTATTCCCGCCAAGTAAGTAAGTTTTATTGTAAATTCTGAATTATTTTTTTCTTTCTTTGTCGTGGGTGGCTATAGAATATAGAAAGGTTTAAGAAAGATTCAAGATAACTAATTACTTGTTTTGCACCAACTACTTTGATAAACTTAATATTTCATGAATGGTAAGGCGCATGGATATCACCAATAAAGTTGGGTAATAAATAGCATTTGCGGATGAAAACTAGAGCGACTTTTATAAGATGTTGAATACTATCAGTATTTTCTAAAGGGAAGAAATTTCACCAACTACACATTATTTGCCTTCCTAACTTGTTCCTAGCTTTTAACTCGAATAAAATGATAAGGTTTAATTAAGGCTTGAACAAAGAGCGTTTTGTAAATTTTCCGATCCATTTATGTACATGTGTTCTTGAAGTTCCTGTCAAAACTTTGCATACATTCAGATTACCCATTTAAATTTTAAAGGCCTGTCTTCCAAAGGAATTTTACGCCCATCATATCGTGTTACATATCAGTCATTTTGAAAACATACTCAAGTTGACACAAGTGAACAATGAAATTATATTATGGAAAATATTTCATGCTGGTGCTAGTTTCCTTTGGTAGCCACTTACATACATAAGTAAAGTATGTACGCCACAAAGAAACATTCCAGTTCCAACACTAATTGAACTACACAGTATCTTGGGTATCTACAATCTACCCAGCATTTTAACCAACTTTAATAGTTCAACCTCTTGAATTTCATTCCGTACGTATGTACAATGTACATGCATTGAAAATTTCAGCAGTTAAACTACACTAACAATCTTGCGAAATACACGCACGTACATATACATAAACATCTGTAAGGAAAGCAAAGCCCTTTGTAAAATGTCGAATGTACAATGTACAGAGTATACCACGGAGGCCTCAAAATTATACTACGACCTGAACAGATGAAGAGTGCTCCGTGTTCAGTGTTCAATGGGCAGAAGTAAATGGCAAAGTATGGTGAAAGTATACATATATATATATAGGAGAAAGCAGACATCTGTTGTTTCCCCTCTACTTCATGTATATAGTTGTTCTACCTGATGGACTCACTATTTGCCGCAACGTTAAACACCAAACACAGGTTAAAGGCCATCCGCCCTACCGTATACGGTATACTATACACTATACACATTTTGTCGGAGATAGAAGCATATAAAAAGGAAAGATCAAGAGAAGAAGCACATGGAGAAATATTAAAGGGAAGCTAAAAGGCATAAAGAATAGAATACATACACATATACGAGTCTGTGCATATACATAAATTATGAAATAGCGACTGGTCCACCAAGCAATTCTTCACGTACGTATGTACATAATACATAATATATTGTACCTTTATGACTACATGCAGAATCTACTTGTAGAATCCAACAAGGCAGTAAACCATCCGGCAAACCACCCATCTATGCATGAATTATACATACATACATGACTACAATATTATATATTATATAACATTTGTTCATGTCAGAACCCATTACACAGAGTAAACAATTCATCTGGTCCCTCATTCCCTCGCTTCCTTCCTTTCTTTCTCCGATCAACTGTATAAGCGTGTGTGTAGCTTGAACAATGTACAATATTTGTAGCCATTCCATCAAGGTAAATAAATAAGACAGTCAAACTCCAGCTCCGGTTTTAGCTCCAACTCCATCATCATTTTATTATTCCACGATCCAAGTGTTTACATAATAATAGACTAGACATGCTCTGAATAATGCGGATGAGCCCATTATAATATGACCATCACCGTGATGATGATGATGATGATGCTCTTCCTCTTCCTTTCAATCTTCTTTTTGTTCTTTGTTCAGGTGGAAGACTCGGGACTTGAGTGAAAACAATGTCTATTTAATTGGGCATCGGCGTTCTCATGAGTGCAATTAACAATCTATTTACTTATTCACAGCCCTCTGTTCCAGGTTCAAGCCGCTTGATCCAAAATCCAAAAACCATCCACAGGTTTTATTACATGGCCTCGCAATATGTAGAACTAAAATTATACATATGCTAAACGTATCTGACTCTCCAAACATTGTACAAGATTTATCAAAATTTACGGTGAACGCTTAGTTTTTGCCGCCATAAAATTTAGCTTCTATGTACAATATGTATAGAAGCCAAAATTGAGTCTTTGCCTTTGGGATTTATGTAATAGTCTGAATCAAATATGTAGACTAGCAAACTGTTCTTTGAGAATTTGAATTCGTGGTGCCTTTGAATGCACGTATAATTTCAAGCTCTGTCCTTTTATTCAAGTTGATTAGAAATGAATTGACTGGTAAATTGAGGACTATCTTACAATCACATTTATGATTCTGCCTTTTGATCGATAAAATGTAGTTTTCTTCATTTGACTGCAAGGAGGTACTTTTGGAATTATTTTAAAACAGTATGAATTTTAATTGCATATTATACAAGATACACATATTCACCCGAGAAAAAAACTGATCAAAGATTTTCTGTTAATGCTTGTTGCCCAGCTAAAGGTTGTACTTGAGTATTGTGTACACCCCTTTCAAATTTAGGACGACATTGTCAATTCTGAGTAAGTACACCTAAATGACCAAACTGAGAAGATTGGGCTTGAGACTGTGATGGCCTTGGATGACGTTGAATGAATTTTTCTTCATTAATGTCAGTTGGAGTCACAAAGTGTCAACCTCATTGTAGTACCTCATGCGGATGACATCCATACATACATAGTACTGAGCACCATGGTTCAAATAACGGGACCATATTTGTTTTTTCATGTGTGGATGATTCGTGGCCATCGTCGAACCTAAGTTGGTCTCGACCACTCTAGTAAAGACTGTATTCACATGCATAGATAAGTGCATATGTAGGTTCCAGACATCAAAAAGGATGAAACGCGAGCATTAATGAGAGTAACCAAACTGTCGACCTTGGCTTGTTTTACGGTTATATTCCAGGTACTTGAAGCAAAACCCGTACATTGTCTACCACTTTACTCCTACCTTTACCGTCTGTCGACGGCAGACTGTCAAAGGTTGAAGTTTAGCCATCAGAGCCATCTGAAAACCACAGTGTCAACAGGCACCGTCGAGCAAAGATAAAAACACGTCAAATGATGCACTGTCACAATTGCCATGTGTCTACATACAATTTACCTGCTTTCCTTTCTTTTAGCATTTTTGTATTTTGCTCGGGTTTTTTGTGCATCTAAAATTTTGAAAAGTAGGTCACAAATAAGGGGTACCAAATTTTACTTTTAGCGTATGTTTAAAGTCTGCACATTTGTTGTTTTTACACGACATTTTAACTTTTCAGATTTAAATATGATACGTGTCTGAGAAAGTGGAAACCAAGGAGCAGAATATTATTGAAAAATTTCATATAATTTAATATTGCTCAAAATATCATAGAATCAACCACCTAAGACTAGGCCAAATTTTGCTGCAAGTTTGCTGATCTTGTATAAAAAATTTCAATATCAATGCAAAAAATATATTGAACGCAGTTTTTCTGGGACCAGCTCTGTATTCAGAAACAGTGGTCAAATTCAGGAGCATCGATAAAAAGTAGATATTGGATTGGAAAAATAAAAAGTTCCCTTGTCGCCGTATTTTCTCTGAAACAATGATAAATTGAGGGAGGGACAAACTTTGTTGTTGGTCTCTGTAGATTACATCTATACAGTAAGGATGCATATATGTATGTATATTGTATATGGGTCGACTTTTTGATGACAAGTAAATGATGACAAAGATAGAAGAGAGAAAAAAGAGACGCTGTTGATGTTGATGCTCATATTGATATTGATATTGACTCCACCTTTTTGCCTTTTTTCTCTGCTTGCACCATAAGTTTTTCCTGTTATTTCTACAGCTAACGAAAAACATGATGAAACTACGCCACCTTGCTTTCTCCAACTATTTCTAGGCTCTCCAAAATCAGTACCAAAGATTTCGAGTCAGTGTCAGTCTTTTTGAAGAGAAAAAAGTAGAGACTCTAGACCAGGGAAAGAAGAGGCCTGTAAGACAGGAAAAAGTCTCAAAATCGGAATCGAAATCAGATTCAGAACCAAGCCAAACCAAAATCAGAAAGGTACATGGATGTATGTATGTATGTAGACGATTTGATGTTGGTGACATGGAGAATGGAGTGAGAGTGGAGAAAAAAGTAGGAAACTATGGAATTATTGGGAAATAGATGGGGAACAAATGCCACTGGAGATAGAACAGGAAATCTTTCGTTTTCACTTTCACCTCCTTCTTTTTCTTCATCTTTTTTTTCGTCTTCTCCTCAAAATCCATCCTCACAACCAACTTCTTTTTCTCTCCTTTCTTCTTCGTCTCCCAAAGAAAAAACAAAAGTTCATCCTCCAAGTCAAACTTTTCTTGCTTTTCCTCTCCACATCACTCCATATCGTATCTACACTCAGAGACAGACACACACACACAGACACACATGGTCACGCAAATGGCATTTCCGATGCAACGGCAGCGACTATGTTATATGTGTTTGAATGAATACTCCGGAAAAGGCAGGATATACAAGCGTAGAGAAAAAAACTGTTTTTTTTCTGAATCCTACAGGGAAAACATGGCCAACTTATTATATTATATGAGATCATGGGGAAATTACACATGTTTTTATCAGGATTTTTTTCTCAACACTTCTCATTTTTCTCTGTCGTACGGCGTCTTCCCTCAGCACCTTACACATTGAATATATATGCAGTTGCTGTTCAGCTCAAATTTTTTCTTGCACAGCGGTTCTTTGTTCTTCAAGAGAAAGAAAGGAAATCATCGAAATGTGTTATGACTATGTTCATCACCTTTATTGAGAAAAATTATGAGGTCTGATTCTAACAATATTATTTGTTGTTGTTCTTTTTCTTTACAATCATCTAACTATTATATTGAGCTTATTGAATTTATTGTTGTGAAAATAACAGCATAATAACTAGACATAAGTTTCATCCGGATTATCTCCATTGTAAAAATGTTTGAGGGGAGTAAAACAACAAATAACAGGATCAAAATTGAAAATGAGATGCAAACCCAATAAATCTTTGTCATTTCCTTTGTTGTTCAGGATGTTGAAGCACAATATTGTTAAGCGTACAATATAATACATAATGTAATATATTGTATATAAAAGACTTATGCCAAAAGCAGGGCTGAATCAAAATCCAAATCCAAAGCCAGTGGTAATGCTGATATCTATGGAAACCTGGGATCTCAACTGCTTGCTCATGCACGGAAGAGACGCATCGACTTGACTTGCACACTGAGCAGAGAGGAGAAACGAAGAGAAGAACTCTCAGCAGAGTGGCTAAATCTCATTTGAATGTGTCAGAAAAATCAATTTTTCACAAATTCACAAGACAGAGAGGCAGGCAAAAAGAAAGAAAGAAAGAAAGGGAACAGCAAAAACCTGCCATATAAATTCATCCAAGAATAGTTATGAACATAAACTTTGAATGCAATTTCTATAGACCTTCCATCGTTTTTTCAATGTGTTTGTGCCTGCGTGCGTGCGTGGAGCAAAAGCTGCGTCGTCAAGGTGTAAGCTTAAGAAATTCGTCTTTTCATCGTCAATGTAGTCAAAAATCTAAATCCAGATTTTTTCCCTATGGCAACATCGAAAAAATTGACAGTTTCAATGATTTCAGTCTCATTTTTTTTATTAAGCTAATGATAAAACTTGGTGGTAACAAAATATCTATGTATGTATAGTGACTATCTAAAAATACTTGACCTTTGACTTTTGACATTTTCCAAGAATATTTTGCCGTCCAAATTTAGAAATCCGATGTCCTGTAACTTTATGTTTGGACCAGTTTTATACTGTACTATCTACTATCCAGCTTTCTTTTGAACTTGACGGAAGCTTTTCAGGACTCAAACGACGAATTATGAACAAGTTTGGAGATGAAAAGAAAAAGTAAAGAGTGGAAAGATAAAACAAAGGTGAGGGTAAAGTCAAAGAAGAAGCCAGTCAAGTCAAGTAGCACTGTGTGTAAAAGGTGAGTTAAATTGTGAGTTGAGTTACTTTGAGTGGAGTGGAGTGCTTTCCATCCATCGGTTGCTTCCATATTGATATTGATATTTGTGAGGAGAAGGGAAAAGTAGAAAGAAAAGATGAAGTGTATCTTGTGAGAAAGAAACTTTATTAGAGTAAAAGCTTCCAGCTTTTACTCCTCTATCTGTCTTTCCGCCTTCCAATTCAACGCCGTGTCACAGTCGGCGGTGGGGAGCCGAAAGGTTCAACGGAACAGAAGAGCCAGCACATTGACACTGGTCCATCTAACTACCTTACGACATTTAATAGGAAAGTGCTTTCTGCACGTTCTTCTTGTCTTTGTCCTCTCTCTGGCTTAGACTCCAGACTTAAAGCTATGTATAGACAAAAGGTCAAGAGCGGATGTTTTCTAAAAGTTTTTAAGTATCAGATGACGTACTTTTAAAAATTCCCAACTTTTCCTTTACATCACCGTCTACACAAGAGTTCCCAAAATTTGTTTTGTCTTTCAAGTCATTGACGAGAAAGTAATACTGATAATACTGACACGGCATGCTGACGGATGTAAAAACTCGTGAGATAATATTTTCCAATATTTGTCAATTGATAAATCATCTTTACGTTTTTTGGGTCGTATACTAACCAAATTTAAAAGCCAAGTGTCATGGACACCAGATCAGATTCAGCATCACTATGAACATAAATTCATATTAGATTGAATTTACATTTATTCGCATTGCACAATATTTATAGTGTATGATGCATAATGCACAGTACAGTTTAGTATAATATTACGTGCACGATGCATGATGCATACAAGTCGGGAAAACTCCATTTGGATTTTCATGTCATCGCCACCCAGTCAACCGACAGCACTTTTACGTTTTATCCATGGGATGCCCCGGGCTCTTGTCTCAAACAAAGTCCATGTTCCACTCCCATCCCGTCTGGTGCTCGCACTTGCTTTATCCTCAATACCAATGGTTGGATGGATGGATGATTTCTGTCGGCCTTTTCCTGTGAGCTTTCTCCACTGGCCCATCATCACGCCTTTCCTCACTTTCCCTCCACTTCCATGTACTCTTCTTGTGTATGTACTATGTACTACTACCTCCATTTCGTCGGCTGAATCCCATTATGGACTTCCCTCGAGCATTATTATCGTGTCATGGGTGTAATGGGATAGTCTACACCTACACCGTGCCGTTTTTATACATAGATTCATACTGCATATGTATGCATTATGTATGTGAACACAATACACAGAAACTTTGTGACTTTTGACAAATGACCATTTCATGCTCCGTTACTTTCCCCCCTTTGTTTCACACTCCTTTAAATTCGAATTTCGTGTTCTTTTTTCTTCGTGATATCCTTTCTTTTCAAGTTCAAGACAGTTGTTGCTTTTTTCTCTCGCTTCTTTCAAAATGCTTGAAGGAGACGAACTACAAGTTGGAGAGAGAGAGATGCAAAGAACAAAAGTCAAATCTAAAAGAAGCTGGACTATTTCCTTCAAATGCCATCGATAATTGGTAAACAAAATCAAGGTCTGTCTTATCTACAAGGCTGGTGAAAGTAAAAAAAACAAACAATTATCCACTAGTATAGCAATATAATACTATTTTTATGGTTAAATTTTGACAGAAAATTTCAAATTTCGAGGGAAAAGCTGGAAAAACAAAACTTTTCACCCACATTTCTTCAAAATTGCGAGATGAAAATTCGCAGGGTAATATTGACATGGTCATAAGTCTTGAGATATTATGCAGGCTGAACTGTCTTCTTGTTCTATATGCTCTTAGGTTTATGAGTGAAAAAAGATGAGAGGAACGGAGGAGCAAAATGAAATATGTACGGGTGGTAATAATAAAAGTAGTGAGTCACTGACACTGCCGTTCTTCCTCCCTTTGCTCATCCAGCCTCGATTATGAGAGCTAGAATGACTGGAATATTTCTTCCATTTCATTTCACCTCATTTCATTTCATTCGCTCATTCATTTATTCCATTTCATCTCGTCTTGTCTCTCCTCTTTCTACTCCTTCTTCTTCTTCGTCATCATCATCATTGGTCTTATCGTCACGTCTTCTTACTCTCTCTCTCTCTCTCTCTTTCTCACTCTTTTTCATACTGACTTGATGAACAAAATGAAAAAAGTGAAGAGCTGAGCCAGACCCAGACCCAGAAAGTCGTGTCGCCGTTTCATCACCGTCACAATTCAAATTTACGCTATAAAATGCAATACAAAATGTAAAGCTTCCTCCATAAAAGATTTTGTGATGTATTGCACTAGACTGCAGTACACTAGAACTTTTGACAAACAAAAGGCGACGACGACGACAAAGCAGAAGACGAATGATTATGGACGCAATTATAACTTTTATTTCCGCTCCAAGAGGAGTCGTCATTGTCATTTATTTTGTACTTAATATTGTTATATTCTCAGACCAACTAGCTTAAAGCTGAAACTAGAAAAATTTCAACTGAGACAACAATATGCCAGAAAACTAGGACGTAAAACAAAAAATTGGGATAAAAATCTCCAGGTTGTTGACACTTAAAAAATTTATAAGGATTGCTCTAAATACAAATAGGGGCGTTGTATCCTATTACTGTAGAATTGTTTGCGAATTTGCCAAAAATGGACGATATTCTTCCAATTGACGGTATGGAAAGCTGAAAATTTGTTTTGTTTTCCCTTTTTATTTTTTAACTTTAATTCCTTTGCCCGTACACCCTGACTCTGGTAGCAAAACAAATTTTTGCCTTCCCCTTTGTATACTTGCTCTTATCCTCGTCTTCTGTAATCGTCAGCAGCTCATTATTTTTATTAATAAAGAGATGTGCGTCTTCATTCCGCCAAGAGCCTTGGAGCCTTGAAGCTTTCCCTTCTTCCTTAACTTAATTCCAAATTTCCAGGCCAAACTTTTATGTGTTTATGCAAATTTCTTTGCGGTGGTGATGACTATTCAAAGTCGCCTTCATATTAATTCATTCATTCATTCATTTCATGAGATGAGCATTTCCTCATCAAAATGCGTACTATGGGTATAGATAAATAGTTTATGTTTTCTCCTTAAACGTACACTTATAGTTATGTAAAGTCAAGTTAGTAAGACGTCAAAGGCACTACAATCATTTGCAGCTACTTCAATTCCATGCACACTACGAAGGTTTGGCATTAAAGCATCAACTTTTGCCTTTTCTATTGTTATACTTGATTCAGGTTTCTAAGTATAAAAATGAGATTTCGCAACCTTTCTAATATGTATAATATTCCAAGTTTAGTTACTCTCGTTTGAAATCTAATTTGATGCCAACCTCAAGTAAAATAA
>JAQIVE010001015.1:0-28704 GCA_034698285.1 Sminthurinus bimaculatus
TATTGGGAAATAATAACTTTCAATTCCAATCCGATAATAACTCGTTTACATAACTTCCAGGGGTATGTACTTAAGTACTTAAGTAGGTCCTGCATACATACTACTTTAGAAAGAATACTATAGTAATAATTAATAATCATATTGTATTGTATTGTATTGCTTTATTTCGGTGTTTAGTTATTCAGTTTACAAGTTAACAAGGTTAATTGATTTTCAATAACTTCCACCATTAACTAGTAAAAATTTAAAATACATAAGTAATAATAGTCAAGAATTATTTCTTTAGGGATAACAAAAAAGAGCAAACATGCACTTTAAACTTGCTTAATGTGGTGTTTAAGTCGCGAAGATTATTTCGTATTTCATTCCATATTCCAGGTTTCCGAATGTCGCTTTTTACACATTATAATATTAGTCTTCCTGATAGTATTACGCAATTCAAAATTAAAAACATGATCAAAATGTACATTATCCTTATTGAATTTTAGAAAGCAAAACATTTGACGGAGACGAAACAAAGAATACGTCATTAAGTAGCAAGAAATTACATTTCTCAAAAACATTGTGAATAATATTATTTATTTGTATACTTTACTTGAAAATACCAGCACAATCGTTTTTTAGTTTTGTCATCTTATTTAGAGTACTGAGTGAGTAAAAATACGACACAAAAAGTTTTGCTTTTTTTGAATCAAGTTTTTTAATTTTAAGTTTTGATCTACAACCCCAGATGGTTAGACAATAGTCAGTCGTCGCATGCATAAAGGAATTAGTTAAGAGGTAGAACATATCCAGGAGGAAATTTTACATAACGGCAAAGAAACGATAAGTATTACATTTTACTTACATACTTTCTTCTGCGCAATATTAAAATTTTGCTTAAATGACAAGTCAAAGGGAGTCATGAAAAAGAATACCGCATTTTATCAATCCATCAAAATCCATAGTAACGCAATAGTAACTAATACAGAACTAATATTAATGACATTAAGTGGTGTACTTCTTGCATGACCCCCTTCAGTTACTTTATCACACTGAGGTACTTTCTTATTTCTTACATAAGCATGTACTTACGTAATAAGTACTTTTACCAGCTGATGCCTAAAAATTTTAGGCTAAAATTAGAGCATACAACCTACAAACTCGTAGAGCAATAAATGACTCCTTGTTCCTATAAATACAGTGATTATAAGAAAACTTGCACGCTTAAGAAAAAAGCTTTGAAATGTTAAAAAAATCTGAAATTCATTCCATTTCAAATGACTTCGTTTTACATCACAGTAACTGGACAAAGTTGTAGGTACAATATTTTAGATAGTGTATCTCTTTAGAATGAGTTATCAGCATATTCTTCAGCGAGGAAAATCTTATCTTTACGTTTTTTCCTGTTAAACAAAGAGAGACAGTAGCTTCATGAAGGTAAGTATCAGTATTAGATACAGTTTCAACCTAAAGAAGTTTGAACTACCTAATAGTAAAACAGCTTAATCTTCTAATTTCTAATTTGTTGTAATCTAGTTTAACTCGGTGCCCTTACTATCTACTGTCTATTGATGCTCCGCAAATAGATCAGCATTGACTTTGACTTTGGTTTTGACTTTGTACTTACAAATTCACTTCCCACATATTATATAATACACCATGCACGTCCTTTGAATGTGCTAACTGGAAGAAACTGGAACAAGATGTATGATTATCACAATTTCTCTTATCGCTTTAATGGCATGACAGACAATGGTAGATACTCGAGTTCGTGTTCATGTTCCTTCTCTGTGTATCGATAAGTTAAAAAGTAAATATTGTCATGTCGTCTTCGTTGAGGGCGTCTTACGGTTACAGCCATTCGATTGTATCAGTTTAGTTCATGAAATCCTGCTGCAATCTCAAGTTACAAATAGCTTGAGGTAGCGTGCACGTTGCACGTGTATACAGATATGCATATGTGTATTTAATACTATAAAATGTACTGATACAAAATGTATTATCTCGGTCCATCCTTCTATTTGTAGCCGATAACCGAGAAGCGTAAATAAGTGAAACTTTGCACTGCAGACCGTGTCTGTCTGATTGACTGCACGGATGTGGTTTGGTCTGTGGGAAGGGAAATCGACACACTCGAGTCAATATTCGTACCTACTGTAAACCGTATGCTGTATAAATACGTATACACTAGAAATACCTTTGTTTGAACAGTGTAAGTATGTATTTCTATATATATAAGCATGAAGTGTACATGAGTTGGAGTCCACCAAAAGCCTCCTCAAATTGTCAACTGAGGCGAAAGCGGGAGGGGAAAGTCGGGCCGGACTGACTTTGTCTTTGTCAAACTCTTTAGCACAGTATTAAACTGCATTAGCTCAATGAGCTAAAGAAAGCGGTGCTTCAGTCGCCACTTGAAAGTCCTGAATCTTTATAAACATGAGGTATACACGTAGTGTACACACGTAGTGTAGATATATTATACATGTAGTATAAAATATAGGCATGTTGGATAAATATCCTTACCTTTTCTCTCAGGCGAGACGCCTTTTGAAGGAAAGAGAAAGCCTTTGTAAACACGAGTCCCACTTGAATCGACAACTTGAGTTTTGTAATGCAAACGCTCTTGAAATGGGACCGGCGATCGGCTGGACTTTGCAAACCCTCCCTTTTGAAAGTGATCAAAAACAAACTGTGTACTTTCACTAGATACTTGAAATGTCTTATGTACATGCATATTAATAGGAGAAGGCTCATTGATTAGTCAATGATTTTTAAATTTAAATGTGACGTTGTCATATTTCTTCCTCCACAGCTGTGTGTAGCTGTCTAATTTTCCTCTCCAACTTGTCCTTGTTGACTCCTGCCGACTCATCATATTGTACAAAATAGATAGCTAGAATTCTCAATGAACTCGCTTCGATTTTCCGGCGTGCTTGAATGTTTTGACTACAAACTGCACTGTGTAGTGTGTACCTACAGTGTCGCGTGGGTTATTGTTAGTGTAGTGTGTGGGTGGTCACTGACTGGCAGTTTGAAGTAGTACAGGATATAAGTAAAAGTGGGGTCGTACTCGCTCATATGTATGTACCATATTACAGGGTATGGTACATGGGAGGGTTGATTGACGGGAGGAGGCGAAGCCTCTTCAGAATTTCCCAGGAGAGGCAAAAATATCCACAGGTTTTCTTTTTTCTTCTCCCGCTTTTATTTCCCTAAACACTTTTTCTTCCTCTCTGTAGACCTTTCACCTTTACCAAGTTTATACTTTCATTTATTGGAGTTTTTGTTGCCCGATGAAGAAAATCCAAAACAATTTAAATAGTTTGTAATTTTTTAAGCGTACATTTTACATGCTTGAAACTTGTTGTACTCACACATGATATTATGATACATGATATTGCTCCAATATTTCGATGATCTAAGGTTTTTCCGTTACATTTGTAGAAAATCATGATTTTATGTACACATTACACATAGATAGTTATTGGAAAGCATAATGAGAAAACGTACGAAAACTACCACCATTTTATTTTTATTGATTGGACGCGAGCTTCACGAATTATGGTCTAGAGCAGTCCAACTTGAATCGATCTGTTTACACAGGTATCACATTGAAAATGGGATAACAATGCTTTAATATGAGAAGTGGCACCCAGTCACAATTTACACTGAGGAGACACCCTCATATAATATGCATGATAGAGGCCTCATCAGGCCACTTCCGTCCAGTCATGTCAAGTGTATGTAGCTTCGAATAATCTATTTAACCATTTTCACTTTTCATTTTGCCATGAAAGATACATATAAGATAAGTGCAAGTTTATTGAATTTGTGAACATGATGTACCAAAGAGCACAGAAGTATAGTTGCATAGCATTCCTGTCTCTTTATTGAGAAAAGTTGTTTGCAGTGTTGTGGCAAATGGTGCGGGGCTACCATACATACCATAAAATACGAGAGTTTTTTGCTTTATAAAAATGAAACGCGAATATTTTTTCAAATGCCTGCACATTTAATATTAGTAATAGAAAAAGAGTCCAAAAATAGCAATATATGTATTCCTAGGTTAGACTTTCAATATCCTGAATGTAGTTACATCTCGAAATTGCGCTCCTTGTCTTCGTTTTCTACTGTCCACTTACATCTTGTATTTTCTTGTTGATTCCAACATGGAAAGTCACTGAAATTACATAGTACTATAAAAGTCACAAGTCACCAACTATATGTTATGTGTCTCACCGTACAATTATAATGTCATGACTGTGCGTACTGCGTACGTGGCAAACGCATGTAGTTTTATTCTAATCGGACATGAGAAATGTGATGGGCATGCTGAATAAAAATAGTTGCATGTAAATATGTGTGTATCTGCCGACTTTTTCTTGACAACATAAAAACACTTCAAACAAGTGGTACTTTCCTATAATCGCTTTACGAAGGTTTAGGGACAAAACAAGCCTAGTCAAGCATAATCAATAATCATAGTTACATAAAAACCTGTTTAATCTATGCAATTACCCTGGGTGCCAAGCCTGTCGATTTCGATATGGAATGTGTAGATCGATACTTTTTGCAGGTATGTAGAGAATACCGAACTAGCTGAGCAAAATTATGTAAAAATGCCACCCTATGAAATTTTTCGTCGATTGTGTCTCCTGACTCTCAGTGATGCAATATGAAAAGTTCATTCATGTTTAAAATTTGAGCCCCAAATAAATTGAACGATGTTTGTTTTTAAATTTTGTAAAAGAACATCAAACTGAAAAGGAGTTTATTTATTATGTAGATAGTTTAGTTCATAATATTTATTTTTTATTATTATGTTCTTTATAACGATGTGTTTTAAATTTAACTTCGTTTTTACTCGATTGGCTATTTGATTTGATTTACTTTTACTCCGCCTCAAACACTTACATATCTTCTTATTACAACATACTTGTATATGTATCTCATACTCAATCCATAATATTATAACTGTTATTCTTCTATTGTATATAATTTATAGTACATCTAGTTTTATATTAATCAGTATGCTAAGGACCCCCAAAATACAATAATAGTAATATAGTAATGTAGATTTAACAAAGAAAAGTCAAAGTTCTTTCACTTTCTCTTGGTTATACACACAGACTGGAGATGGATTTTGAGTTCTATAATGCATACACAGCTTACTATCAACCACATCCAACTCAACAAGAAAATAGAGGAATAAAATGTATTTGTGTACATTTTAGTATTTTTTTTTCAATTGATATGCTAGTTGCTGAATGCATTTGCACTGTATCTATCGCAGTTTCCCCCCATGACTTACGACCTACGATCTACTAACTGGTGTAAAAACAAAGAACAGTTTCATCTAATCTAAATGCACCATGCAAATACTCGTAACTCGTACTTATGTATTTTACTTTTCTCCGTATTTACAGTTGGGGTCAATTTCGGTCATTGGAACAAGCAGTAGCAAGGATGTGAGAACTTCTTTCCGTTTTATCGTCAAAATTTAAAGTTGATAGTTTTTGGCAAAAGTTATTGCGGAAAATGTATGTTGATGATAGTTTTCTATGTATTATAATAAAATGATTTAAATGTAACTATTAGGACAATGTGGAAATTTTACCAACAGTAACAATAATGACCCCAACTTTATGTATTGATCCTATACACAGTTAGGCAATTCCACACTTTGATTTGACATTCAACATAGTGTGAAACTATAATCGTTTCTAAAAACAGTTTATGAGTTATTAGTCGTAAGTACATATATTATTTCCTCAATCAACTAGTTATAACGTTACATTATCATTATAGTTCATGATTATGGTTCTGTATTTTTCTAGTCCGCGAAGAATACAATGAGTAACCATGGTAACTAAAGGGTACTCTTCGCTCTTTAGAAAAGAACTTCACATATGTATGTACAATAACAAAATCAATTAAACTATGTATGTATATTATGCATACACATGTAATACAATATTTTGAACCTTTAGTGTCGAATAAAGAGGTTGTATCTTGTTTCGTTAAAACTGTTTGTAACAGGGACGATCATTAATCAACTCTATATACATATGTACATACTTGCATGTATTTTTTATTGTTTTATGTTTTTTTGCAGAAAAATAAAGTGAAAGTCTGTGGGTCAAAGTGTCAAAAAATATTATTTGATCCATCCATTCATTACACCCTTGGGATACTGAATTGGATGTGAATAATGTCTTTGCTACTTTTAATAGTACATAACAGTCAGCTAGATGTAATACAAATTACAAATACTGTACTTCACAAACTTTGTCAGTTGTAGTCAGTGCGTGCAAATGGTTTGTCCGTTTTTTGTCCGTAACTACACATGCATACATTATACAATTCATAATACATACTGCACTCCCAAGTCTACAAAAATTCTTCCAAAATACTTGTCTTCCGGTTTATAAATCAAAACCAACAGATATTCCAATAAATTTACAACAGATTACTTTATAGGTTACTTATTTTTATCCAAACCCACCCTTTTCATTCATTCACCCCTGATTTTAGACATGACATGTATGTATACATTTTACAGATTTTGTACAGAAAACGTTGGTGCTGTGAAAATGTTTAAAAATCAACTTAGAAACCCACGTATGATTACTTAATACTTTATACGCTTGCATCACCTTTCACACAATTACTGTAGTGTATTAACGTTGACCTGCATCCATTTTTTACAACTTTTATCCGCTTTCAACCTGTATTTTTTAGTCAGGTTAAAAGGTATGTATTAAATAATTCTAGGTAATATATATGTATTGTATATACAATTTGATGATATTGTGCACAACTATACTAGAATAATATATGTACGTACGTTGTAGAAGATAGCTTGTAAACAATAGTAGTTTTAGGATTTATATTTACATTTATAAAGTATAGCTGACTCTTCACAATCTAAAACGTTAAAAAACAAACCGGCTAACAACAGTGGCTATGAAGTCAAGTGAGTATCATGGGGAAATAGTTAATAGATTTTTTGACCTGAATTTTCCCGGTCGATTTCGTGCCTTCATGAACAATTGGATATCACTGAGGAGACATTTTGGACATTTGTGGTTCGATTTGATTGAGATTTGAGAATCCACGTCGTCAAGTCTATGAAGACGCCATCCATGATTTGTAAAATGTGAACGTAACGGCTGCGAATATTAACTGTAGCGAAATCAATAGAACTGTAGAGCTGCTCCGAACTAAAGGTTCAGTAGAAAATCAAAAAAAGAAAATTATTTACAAACCGTTAAAAACATGACTAAAATTAGAGGCTATTTTTTTTCCTTACCTATCAACAAAGTTTCTCCTGAGATGAATAAGCAAAGCATGGTATAAAAAATACAGAGAATTTATTAACAGTTCTTCAAACAAATATTCCAAGGAGATAGTAAGAAGACGTATGTACATAATATTATTCAAAAGCTTACTTTCGTCCAGGTAACGGGACCGATGTGAGTTTAAACTAGAGTGTTCACGCATGTCGTGAACTTCCTGATAGCTCGAGTCATACCGAGGATCATTGTCATTATTCCACGAGTTGTCCATCATGTGTCGATTGTTACTGCCATGGTTTTTGTGGCTATAGTCATCAAGGTCGATCCTGGCTCGACATCGAACCTTGACGATCCCATTGGGACCAAAATGATCTGGCCTCAGCTCGATCCGGAGTCGGAGCTGAGTAGAAGACAAGTGATCATTGGAGGATGATGAGGTGGCAAAGGACGACGAGTAACTTGAATGATTGTTTCCTCCTCCGAATCTCTCGCGGTGTATCGGCTCATCATGGGCAGACACCCAGGGCTCCGTGATCTAAAATCCAACGAATTTCAACGTTTATTTATTGCAAAGTTCAATATGGAAAAAACATTCAATATATTTTAAATTCTCATTCTAAAAATCTTGAATAACCTCAAAACTTTATTGTTTAAAACTCTTCTTCCCTACTGTGCTTTTTGCTTTTGGCGAAAAACCGCAATAAAATGTCATAAATGTAAAACAAACTTAAAGGTAGCTCCACATTTTATACAATTCTCGTCCAGGTTAACTGCTTCCCCTTGCAATGATGGCAAAAGAACACTGATAATAATAGTGGTGAAATAACTAAATACAACTACAATGCATACATAAAGGGAGACACAATTCACCGGAGCAATACCACCGTTTGTTGAACTTTTCCCCATTTTATGTCCCTACATGGATAGACCTCCGGTTTTCCTATGAGCACCCGGGAGAGAGAGAGAGAGAGAAAAGCTGGAGAAAAAAGAAAATACAGGGAAATAGGGAAGCGGTCGGGAAAATTGGGAAAATGTCCCGAGTTTTATTTCTAATTTTATATAAAATTCCATGCATGCATTTAAATGCAAACTGTATATACACCATGTTCAATGCATAGTACAGTCCGTACAGCGCACAAAAACTCTACCTTTTCTATGTACAATACAGAATTTACAGTATAATAATAATAATATACAAGGATAGATATGTGTACAGTGTACAATGTACATACACGTCTAATACTTCTTTCGTCTTCCCTCATGGAGAAACTTGAACTTAAAGAAAGCACATGAATTTTTCATATGTCATCAAAAACGGAACTGAAATGGACGACTTTTACAAGCCGTGTAAAAATGGAGAGGAGACGAAGAAGAAGAAGTAGGTAATGTAGAAAAGAGAGAGAGAGAGAGAGAGAATCCTTGAGGCAGACTACCTACTATACTTTTACTTTTGACTTTACAACCAACCAACCACCCGAGTACTGACTGGGCTTGAGTCGGGGTCTGGTTCTAGTTGTACTTCTATAGCTGTGGATGTGAATGTGGCTGTCGACCGTCAAACCATACACTAAATGTACAGTTATAACCATACACATACAATATATACACAGAGGTAAAAATGAGTATAGGTACATAGTACATCGTAGTCTCACAGTCCATTTCCACGGTACTTTTCTCGACGGTTTTTACTCTGCCGGAACCCCATCATAACATCTCTGTGGAGCACCGTCGCTCCACAGCCTCGAGAAATAAACTATGTGTAAACTCAACCGACACTACATTTCTCTCCTCCTCTATTTCTATCTATTACGACCGTCTCCTTCTCCGTCTTCGTCTCCGGCTCCATCTCCTCAAAAACTATTTTCTCTTCATATATAAACAACGAGTTACATACTGACTTTCCACTGACTTTTTGACCATGAGGAGGTACTTTTGTAAAATGCACGGATGTACATAACTACATATGTGTACGTACGTATGCTGTACATTGTACATGTATGCATCGACGACTACAAGTCAGTTTAGTGCATTGTGGGAGCGATAACTTGAGTTTGCTTGACTCGAATTCACTTGACAAAGTCACACGAAAAAAAACACACAAATAAACGCACCTTCTTGTTTTCCCTACACTACAGACACATACAAACAAACACACAAAGAGGTAGAACACAGCAACAGCGTGACAATCTAGTCACATTATGTACTTGCTCCTCGAGGTCGTAATTCCCACCGCAGACATGTCTGCAATACAATTTTATTTCAAATTGAACAATAAAAATTTCAAACAGTCATCAACCATAAGTTATTTTGTTATGCGACGACGAAGAAACTTTTCTATTATATAATTGAAATTCTAAGGCTATGCAGCGGATACATTGGAAATGAAGTTTGATGACACTCTTCGAAGAATTGGCTAAAACTCGTGACAAAAAAATTGGTGTCAAACCTATTTAATGCAATGAAGAAAAGAAGAAAGTGATGTGCATAAATATAATGGTATAAAGGGAAATTAATGCAAAGAACATATCCACATTATGGTAAGTCAGATTGCCATCCTAATTCGCAAACGGATTAAAATGAAGAGGAGGGGAACGATGAGGATGAAATATTGTATGAGGGTAAAAGAGTGCAAGGAGCTTCTACCCAGTAAATAAACATTATAAATAAGAAACTATGACTCCAAAATATAGAGTCAGCCTTTGACTCCACAGTTTTCTTCAGCTTTTTCTTTCCTCCAAAAGTATACTGTAAGATATTATAGGTATCTGTATATACACCTATATGTATATAAGCTCATCGCTGAAGGAAGTGAGGAAGTTCAGGTTGAAAGTGCAGCGGATTTGAAATTTTGAGCGTGCAGTTTTGAATGTATGTGTAATGTGTACCTATACATTATACATGCATACATACAGACATAATTCTTATTTCCCTCTCATCTCGTCTGCATCTCTACCTTCATCTTCATCTTTAGCTTCATCCTGTTAGTTCATCTTTTCCTGGGATGAAATATGAAAGTAGGGAGGTAAAATAGGAAGAAGAGGAAGGCATGCCCCTCTCTTCATCCTTTAACTCTCACTTCTCCTTTTCATCTTTCTCCCTTAAATCTACAGCACTGCAACCTCCTTTCACTCCAAACCTTATATGTATTAAGTAACAACAATCCAGTAATATACATTCACAGAGGGTACATAAAGTAGCTGTTTCGAGCAATCCAAACTGAACCAAACCAAACCAAGCCAAAAACCGAGTCAGGCTGGACTATGTATTTTAAGTATACTTCGTACCTCATGTCTGTATATGCTCATTCCTACATATGTATGTACATAAAATGATGACAAGTCTATCTGGCTAGCTATGTATAATTCGCTATTTTCTCTTTACCCAGTTTCCTGGTTTTGAGTTTGTTCAGTCCTTGATTCCCTCCGTAGTTCAGTTCATTCTCCTTTCCATCCAGTCTCATTTCGATTCCTTTCGTATTCACACGCACAAAAGAATATATGAATAGGGTGATGGTGGATGTTGGACGGTGACGACGAGGGCTCGCAGTTTCTCTCTCAATATAATGTACATATGTATAATGTATAATATCTAGCCTCTACTTTTGTATACTCCCTATATTACATAAGATACACCCCACTTTCTTCCCTGCTTTCTTTCTTTCTTTCGCACATTTGGAGAATCTGCAATGCTAATGTGAGGAAGGAAGCTCTTTGTGGCATCAAGATGAAAAGCCACCAGAATCCAGTGTCGAGTCCCACCACAACCTGCGTACATACATACATATACATATATTGTATGCAGGTTTGCATATAAATATATTCGTACATACATTTCCTTGCAACTTTACATACTCCAAGGACAGTACAATGGAATACTGTATCTCTCCTTCAGCTAGACTGGTTGTGCACTGTACACTGTGGATTGTAGTTGAGGTTCTCATTGAAAAGTCAGGATAGGATACGATCTAAATCTAACAACAAGCAGCAACCAACAACTCAGCTCAGCTCAGCTCAGCTCAACATGACCAACCATGAACTGTGGAGCGCAAGGAGCTTGAGACAAGTCGAGTTAAAGGCAGTCTATAATTCTTTATACATACAAGCTACAAGTTTGAGATTCTCGCTCTCACGCTCTGTGTTTGTCTGTATGTATGTGTCTGCATTTCCAGTTTCCCTTTGGTATTATTTATTCGCCCAGTCCACCAGATACCCGACCAAACGAAACGAAAGGAAAGGAAGGAAAGGGAAGCAGGGAGAAATAAAAGTGCAGGAGCGAAAGAGAGAAAAAGTGAGATACTACGGTGGGAGTGTGAAAGGAGGTCTTTGGAGAAGATTCTGATCTGCTTTTAGCAATGGCCCACAGACCAAAAGTCAAAAGCAAAGTCGAATCCATGGGCTGCGGATTGAGAATCCATCACCAGCGGGAGCTTTTTCACCGGGTTGGGAAGCAGAAGAGGAGGATCCAACTCTTACTGTTGAATGTTCTTAGGTGAGATGTCTCGGGCTATGTATATGCAATAGATATGTATTTTTCTACACATGGATCCATCACGAATGTTGCTTTGATACTTCTTTTGGATTCCTGATTCGTGACTCTTAAATCTAGCGAGTTTTTATGTATATGTGTGTGTGTTTGGGTATGAGTATGAGTGGTCGTGCTCAATGGGTAACTGATGATGCACACTTGCATCAAACCAAACCAAACCAGCCCGAACCCAAACCCAGGGAAACCAGATCAGACCGTGAAGGTAATGTTTAATGCAGAGGTACGTTTTTTTGGATGAAAAGGAGATGGACACCCCAACTTTGCTGTGTGTGTACAATGTACAATGTACAGCTATAATATATGCTAGCTATTGACCATCGTTTCTCTCTTTTTAGCAGCTCCTTTCCCACTGCTTGTTTTTCATTTTTTATGCGTCTTGCACTGTTGTACTGTGTAACCTATTTTGTATGTAAAGTGGCCGCTCTGACTGTTTTGGCGAGGCAAACCTCAGTGGATCAAGTAAAAAATTGATAGGTGAAAGAAGGAAAAAAAGAGTGAAAGCAGGAGTACTGATATTTTTTAAATCCCTAAACTGTGGTAAACTTGATGGGGCAAAAGAAGCCCCTGTAGAACGGTTGGGCTGGAAAATGAATGAATGCGAATTATTTTCAACAAACTTGGTGTAAAAACGACCGTCGGTGCTTACACGCGTGCTTTAAAATTTATAACTCTCTCGCTTATCTTTTATTATTAATTTATCTTGCTCAGGACGGGAGCTGAATGTAAAACAAGAGGTATTTGTACTTGCAACCTTTTTTAACAAGGCGATTTTCAACAAGAACCGGGAATTCGATTCCAATGAATTAAATCAAAAGAATAAACACTAGCTGATTCTTTCGGTACATAACCTTACAAAAAAGTATAACTGTCAGCTCTAAATTATAAATTGCAATAATGTGTAATCACGAAAAATGTTTCCAATTTCGTCAGTTTTCCCAGTCCAAATGACAAACATTTTTCATCTTCATTTGATTTCGGTTGCCGTAGAAACGTAGAAATTCAGCTTGAAATTCTCCATCCAAGACAATAATTTTAGCCGAAGTAGAATTATAAAACTGTCGTCATCCCTTGGTTAGAATTACAACTCGGGTTGTGCAAAATAAGAGAGTTAGCTGAAAGTAGAAAGTGGCAGGGGAACGAATTTTCCCCTGTGCAAACACTTTAAATTTAGCGTCCCCTCTCAAAACACACACACACACACGCACAAACATCTTTACCTTGCAAACGAATGGGAAGGAGTGAAAGTAATAACGTAAAGCATAGTTAGTGAGAACCTTACCAATTTGAGAAAGTTAAAACTGCGAAAAAGAAAGTAGAATTCTCACATTCACATTACCGTTCCCATTCCTATTCCTATTATTTTAGGTCGTGAAGAAATAATCAGAGAACAAGAGGGGAATTGGAAGCATTGGAACATTGGAACAAGTGTTGATGAAGTTTGAAATTATTCCAGAGAAGGAGGCCACCGCGGAAAACCCCAGCTCAACTTTTCCCCCAAGATTTTTTCATTAAAATTCCACCCAACTACGTATGTATATATATGTAATATGTATGCCTCGTATGTCCAAACCTCGAACAACTAACACACTGCCATAACATTTTTGTACAACTGTACCAAACCAAAAACCAACTTGACTCAAGTCAACTCAGCTTATTTCTTACTTCTCAGTTCAAGGTAACTTTATCTTATACATTTGTACATATTTTGAAGCTAGTTTTTGACAAGGGAAAGAAAAACTCCTGATGAAAACGTAAAATCTCGCCATTTCATCTCTAATTCTGTACTAAGGCGATAAGAAATAAGAAAAACAATTCAAAAAATGTGTTTTGGCTCAAAAAATAGCCTTTTCGAATACGTAAGTTCTGGTGTATTGTAGACAGTAGAGTAGACATACACAGTATAAAACCAGAATTAACCAGCAACCGGTGTAAGTTTGTCTCGGTTTTTGGTTTCAATTTTGGTTTGGTTTTACAAGCAGTTACTCCCCTCGTTTAATTCCATTCGTCTAATATGCATCTCAATGATTGTACGGACATCGTACATATAAAGTGTATGCATGTATGTATGTATGTATGTGGAACTAGATTTATTAGATATATTTACGACGGTGTAAATCGAGGCGGAGGGTGCCGAGGAGCCATGAGCATGAGCCTCGATGGCCCTGATGATTGAATAGAAAAGTGAGCAATTCAATTACTTCAATTACATTAATTTATGGGACATAATGGGAAGCATTATGTGAGGGCTTTAAGAGGCTCCCCCCATTAACTAGACTTTAGACGCCCATTCATTCATTGTCCTTGTATTAAATATTTGGAGAGCGGAACTACTTTTACGGACGGGAACAGCACAGCACTCCAACTCAACTACCCAACTCCTGCTCTCACTCTGACTCTGACTCTGACTTGAAAACTTCAGCAGTACACTATACACTATACCAATGCTATCTTCTTCGTCTTCCTCTTTTATACATGGCAGACTTTCACTCTTTTACTCAGCACTTGACTTTCACTTCCTTCTTCTCTCGTTCTATTCTTCTTTGCCTTTGCCTTCTTCTTCTTGTACAATACAGTTCACTATAGACTCATCCATCCATCCAAATTTCTCCATGTATACACACTGCATCGCTATTTGTATGTAGATTCACTCGTGGTGACAATTTTACCCAGCTTAAAATCGTCGCTTTCTATTTCTCTCTCACCACAATACTTTCACCTCACAACTAAATACATGGGAAAACCACCTCTTACACATATTACTGTTATTATGTATGATCATCGTCATTATTATTATTGACTATATCTTTTTCCTCGTATTGCCACTTTTGGTGTGTTGGTGTGGGGGAAAGTGGAAAGTTGCAGTCGTCAGCGGGAAATAAAGTGTGCCCTCCAACTCCAATTCCATTTGATGGGCCACAATATAACTTGTGTGAATGCGAATATGAGAGAGTGGGAGAATGAGATACACACACACAGAAACTAAAAGTGAAAGTGTGGGGTAGTTATTTTACTTGTTGTTTGTTGTCTCGTAAAGACTTTCTCCCTATTAATGTAGATATTTCATTCACCATTTGCTCCTCGTCCAAGGGAGCTCGGGCGAAATATTTACAAGTCAAAATGAAATGAAACGAAATGAAATGAACTCCACGAGAATGTGCACACTTCCGAGACGGTCCTCAGTTTTGTTTTGTCCCTGCTCATTCCACATCTCAATACATAATGTAATATTATGCTTCGTAAGGTCGGTGCTTCATAAGGCTGGGGAACAATTCAAAAATCACGCATGAAAAGAACCTTCATCAGACTTCATCATCGCATCGTCAGCTCATCAGTCTAGCTGCATACACTGTCCATACAAACATAAATTGTATTCAGTTCAGAATGAAAATCCTGCAAAGCTTTTCTCACGTGTGAGTCAAAGCCGGAGTCAAAAGTCACAAGTCAGGAGTCAGGCGAGTTGAGTTGAGCCTCTCAAATTTGCATAATACAGATAAAGAGAGGGAAAACGAGTATATCATAATGTAATTGCCACACTCGCCTTCCTCTTTGTCTGCTTGCTGTATGGTTTTGGATGCTCAGTGCTCAGCAATCTATAATCTGGAAACTCTAGTAGAGAGACAGATAGATATACATTACCGTACATATAATGCATGGGCATGGGCAACAAGTTTTAACTGGGCTCGTTCTCTTTTCCTGCTTCTCCCTTTCATCACCGTCATCATGTCTATTTCATGGTGTATTACTTATGTATGTAGGATGTAGGTGCTGTGCACTTGGATGATTAATTATTAATTACGAATTACGACGCTCAACTTTCGACTGTATACTGTATACATGCATAAATGGAAAGGCCACAGCATCGACTTGTGTAAACAACCGACTCTCATTATGAAGGAAAAGCTTATTTATATGCATATATGCAGTTTGAAGTGCATGAGGACTGAGGACATTACATATAATGTAATTTGGATTTTAATTTGAAAATTGAAATGTCTAGACATATCGTATATTACGCGAATTCCCGATGCCCATGCTGCAATATTGCAATAAAAATACGAAAATGTCGCTTCAAATTTGAAGCAGGGATTTTGTTTTTTACAAAATGGATTTCATCAGAACAACCCAGCTGAACCTTTTTGCAAACTCGTCAGCGTAAAACAAGGCAAGTTGGGGTCATTCAGGGAATGTGAATTTTTCTTGTGTGCCGTTCATGTACAACGTACAGTGTAGATCCTTGGTAATATCATACATTAGGAGGAAATTTGAATAAATTGAGAGAAATTGTGACGTCACTATACGTAACTACCCATTTTATGTGGGCAGACTGGACGGATAATGGCCGTGAGAATTTTCCCCGGATAAATCCACAGAACGTCCCATCCACGCACAAAACCAACCTCAAAAAAAGTCACACTGTACATTGTACATACATAAGTAATGCGCGCACGTAGACTGGGACAATTTACAATTTGATTCTGAACAATCCTTCAATCCAGCACAGTCAACATTACCGTAATGGTAATGGCTTGTCGGTTACCTATGGATACATAAATTGGCCATAGTTTTATACATAGTCATACGCTCGTTATAGGAATAAAATGGCTCTTCAATATTCACCGGAATTTTCATCGTTTTTCTGTACATGGGAAAACGACGAAAAAATTGTGTTTTTCCCTCGGCTCGCTCAACAAGCATCTATATAAGATAGATACACGTATAAATTCGGAAAATGAAATTTACATCTGTCACATTTGTCCACACAGAGATTTGGCTGAAGGCGCCCGAGTTTTCTCTGTTAATAATTCAAACATCCATACATAATATAGTGCATGTGAATATGCGCCATACACATTCATACAAAAATGTGACTGCACTTGAATTGAACCGGAATTCCCTAATAGACTTACTTTTACTATATATGTGTAGATAGAGGGCGGAGGAGAAAATAGGGGAAAGGACAATTGCTCCATGTTGAGAAGACAAGGACGAGAACGACACTCCGGGAAACAGTAATAGTAATATAATAATAATAATAATGTGTGGAAATGAAATGCAAAGGGACTTGAACGTCGACAGCGTTTAGGCTAAGGCCCGGCTACAAAATATGTGCATACATAAGTACATATTATAGTGGAAGAAGAAGTAATCCGTTGATCACATAAATCAAAACAATGGGCTTTCGTCGATGTCTCTGTGTATGTATTTTTGTATATTGTAGATAGATGTATCCTATATATATATAGCTATGAAATTATAGATCTATGGTATTATGAATAAGGGGGATTTTATAGCAAGGCGATGAAAATTTGGAAAACAAAGCACACATCCTTTCCACGACGACACAGACTTGCTCCAATAAAAATAATAATGCTATCTATCTATTCATATACGAGTATACGAGGAAATCATGGAACGAAACGACCCTTGCTTCTTAGCCCTATATTTTTTGCAGATGGGCCAACATAGTTTACTCTGTCACGACAAAGACCCAAGACATGTAAAATGTAAAGCAATTTAGATTCTCTCCCTTACATTTTGCATTCCTTGGGTTTTATACATACTGTGGGATGATATACAGAGGGTAGATAGCAAATATAGTACCGACTCACCTGGATATCATTTAGCCACCATTGTAATTTCGCAGGTGGTGATGATTTTGACGATATGCAATTTAGTTCCAACATGTCCCCCACTTCGTATTCATTTTTCATTAGGCCCGTGATTTGTGGCTCTTCGGTCGGCAAATCTGAAAATATTGACCCAAAATTTCATCGTATTAAGTTAGCTGCCTTCATTTTTTATAGACACACACACACACAATGTACCTTCACACTTATACAATACGCTTGAATTTAAATTTGAAAGCTCTCACAATGCAACATTCTAATCCTAAAACTCTTTTTGACATTTTCTATTTTCTTCTTGTCCTTTATTCTCTTGTTCTCTTGTCCCATTGTCCTAAACCTCACGTTCATCCAAATTTCCATAAAGAAAATCCATTTTTCCCTTTTCCAGCGATGTATATTGTACATACATCGATAGGAATAAAACTATGTGCATGCATAATAGAATCTACTCTTAAATTTCAGGAAGTAGTGCTAAGAGCTTTTTTGAATGGAGGCAGAGTAGTATCGACGATTATCTCATATCTAACATTGTATCGATATTTTTAACTACGCTTTTATGCTAAGCTTTTGTCAAGCTTTCTATGTATGTTTTCTATCTGCGCACAACACTATATGAATCCACGGCGTTTTCTTTGCTAGACAAAAGTCGAAAGAATAACAAGTAGTTTTGTCTTAGACTATTTCAAAAAAACTGTATTCAAACTATGAGCTCTGCTTTTAGACTAAACCATATATTAATCAAACTCTATCCTGATCATTCCTGTCATATAAAAACAGTTCAACTCCTAGCAAGTGATCCAGTTTTTTTGTACCGCTTTGTATCTTGAGCTTAGCTATGTATGAAATTCAGGTGCCGGTCTTTGGATAGCGAACTTTTCAGAATCTCAAGCCTCAAGTATCTAGGTGAGCAGAGCAGAGGAAAGCAGATTGAAGCTTTCAGACTTTTCAGATCAACTTGCTATATGCTAGAGAACTGGAGCATCAAACACGAAGAAAAATCACCTCCGATTCCATGTCATCCATCTATCCATCCCTACCCCTGCACGGACGGCGGAGAAATGTGACAAGTCTATGTATGTATACTGTAGACGGGGTGGGATAGAAGAATATATCTGGATAGGTATATAGAAAAACTACGGATATTTTATAACGCCTGTGTATTGAGTATGGAGCTGGTTGGATTGGCTCGTTGGTTGGGTTCTGGTTGAAGTATTACGGTGTGAGGCTTCGTAACTCACGTCAGTTTAAAGTATTCATGTAAGTTTTATTGAGACACACGGGCAGAGACAGAATACGACGCAAGACGGGGTAAGACAATATCGGGGAAAGAGTTCAGTGTGTTCGAACGTTCCCTATCCAAAGAATACTGTCAGGTTACAGCCATATACTAGACATAAAACAGTTGACTGTACGTACATATGTGCCATTTGGAATTCGCAATTCATTTTTCATATATGTATGTATGTACAATGTACAACATACTACATCCATTCCGTATATCTACTTACATACTTTTTGTATCTTAAGAACTGGCTTTTCCTGCAGCTTCCGGGGTAAGCAATCAGAGATATCTCCTCTCTTTTTCCATCATGCACGATACATACCTACGCTTGATATGTATTTTTTACAACAGTTCTTAGAGGCTGCCCATATTTTTTCTCATCTTCACGCCATTTTTATTTCTATTTCTTCCACCCTCACATTTATTATAGTAGTCTTCTGTCGTTGAGCTCTCTCCACATTTCTCGCCGTGAAATATATTATATAACTGTTCACGCGAGAACCGTTTGCTGTAGTTGTTATGGAAAGTGGGAAAACAATAAAGAATCTTCGTACTTAACGCTTAAAGATTCGAAAAACAATGAGCACAAAATTGCTGATCTATTTAATACATAGTAAAACCAAGGTATTTAGCGTCTAGTATTCAAACTTGGTTCAGAATCAGTGAAAATTACTGATTTGAATACATTTAATTCACACAGTTAATTTCATAGCGCATGTTTCATTGTAATTCATAACTAATTTACAATTTAAATCACAGGAAAACAAACTTTAATTATGCACGTTGTGCTTACATGCAAATTCAAGCAGTCTATGTTGTCAAAGCAGAACAATATGCAAGGGCAATCAAAAGTCACCTAACGTACAATAATCAATAAAGTAATCTGAACGTAAACAAAGATGAAATCCAAAACAAGAACACGCTGTTACGCAATGAGCGCACATGTACATATTTACTTATGTATTATGTACATTTGCGTACAAACAGCGACGCACGACCTACGTTTTTCCAGAACGTAAAAAATGTTTGTGTTATTTCATACAAATAACTGTACAAATACGAGTGCCAACCAATGTCATATCATACAACGGAATCAAAATTTGTCATATAAGTACGCAATATACACAATATAATGTTTAATGTTTATAGATAATACTGCAGCTTACCTACCTACACAATGAAACTGAACCACTACATAAGTACATTGGGCGAATGGGTTTTCTACTTTTCTCCCTGACATTTACCTCCTCCCTGTGGTTCAGTTTAAGGACGGCAGAGAATATTGTGATTGTGATGACGGTTTTTTGATATAATAATATGAAATGATATCATACGATACGATATGATATGTCATGGCCTTATTGTGTGGATGGGGAGAAACGAGGATGCTATTTACATGAATGATTGAACACTGTCGTACACTTGAAATAAAAGAAGAGACAACAAGAAGTATGTACCTACATAGTTTATACATATTATAGACAGTTACAGCTCTGCACTCTGCTGCGCTCGTAGATAGATATACTCTGCCGATGGGGAAAAATGCATGGAAATGCACATAAAGTTTTTCATCCAGTTTCAATTTCAGCCCCCCAGTGCCGGTAAATCAATTCGTTTGGAATTCGATATGATATGATACGATTTTGATGTCTCTTCCCTACTCTGGTATATATTCCATTGCCATATTAAGTTACCAACAAAACTGCAGACTATTATACATGTACATAGCCAATTTTCTTCCTTCTTTACCTTCAAAAACACATTTGCTAAGTTTTGAATGCGTTTTGAGGGGTCTAAACTGAATAATATGTATACAATGTACTTATGAACACGAGCTGGTGCGTATTTTCCCAAGAAACAGTTGTTTGCTACAATTTTTCATGGGAAAAATGCAAGACATGATGAGTCTAACAAGACCTTTACTTTATAATTTTCCAGGCGAACTTATAAAGTAGAATTCCCTGTATGCATACAGATACATATATATGAACATGAAAATCCCGCAACAAAATGTCACACATGTTTACCTACATAACAAGCCCGTGAACAAGGAAAAACGGAGAATGTCAGCTCAGTACAATCTCATATGCTGTACGTCATGACTATGACATTTTTGTACATTTCATGCTACAGCATTACTACACTTTTGTCCCAATCCGTTTTCTACGAGTATTACGAGTACATGGCCTGCAGCGAAATGCCAGTATAAATACAAATATACAAGTTGTTTACTATCCCTTCGTCTCATGTTTCTAATCTCGAGCCATCGATTGAACAAAATGATGCAGTTGATGTACTGTACAAACACATGGCACATATGTACGGATATTTTTGCCAAAGCTCCAATAAATGTTTTGGCGCTATTATTTGGGCGTACGACTTTGTACCTTTTTTCTGTAAGACAACATGGAGAAAGTGAAACGAAAACGTGGGCATTTATTTAAATTGTGACGGTATATTATGTACATATAAATATTTACTTACAAACAACGTTCATTCTTCCCTCTGCCTCCGCCGATATGAACTTGGGAGCTTCAGCAGACACTTCACTGAAAATTAAAGAAAACAAACAAAGTTTTGATACGTGCAGGATTACATTTAAAATATCTATTGTTTAAAGGTCATACTTAACTTGGAGGCAAAAAAGGGGACAAGAAATTATTTCTGGATCAATATTTCGTAGCGTGGCTCAATAGCACACCGTGTATATAGTATATAGCTGGAATAAAAATACATGTACGAAAACTGTATGTGTGTGTGTATATAAACGTACCAGCGGTAAACGCCTGTTGATCCCATCTCCACTGGATTTAACGTCACCATCTGGTTTGAAGATTCCTCCTCCTGTTTGTTGTCATAGGGAGAAAGCCAAACACCAACAATTTACATCTATCCGGTCTACTCGTACATATACATACGTATACATATACGTATGCATTTGATTTATTTATATACACACCGTATAAGTAATTCAATAATAGTAATAAAGTCCTACATACATAATACATACATATCTCAAATAAGTTCCAACTTCCCTCATATTTTTGTTATTTATTGTGCATTGTATTGCACCCTACGCATCCAGATAGACACACACACACACACACACACACACACACACACACACACGTATTATACAGTGGCTCTTAAACTATACTTTAACTTTCTCCTCGACTAGTCACAAATACTGAGAGCGTACCAAAGTGTGTGTGTGTGTGTGTGTGGGCCTGTCTATTTTTGTTAGCTTGTTCAATATGAATGTAGCTACTAGATGCATGAGCACAGCCATTGATGTTGACTGGGATTATTCCCCTCTATAAACTCGTTATGCCACATAATATGTTGTATAACGAGTCCAAGTACAACATAATAGCACTTCCTATGTAGCTACTACACAAGGACAGAAAGCCATCTCAAGCTCTCAAGTGCAGCTCAGCGGAAGGAGAGGAGGAAGGGAAAAAAAGGAAAGAGACCGCAGTGGAGGCGCTGGAGGACGAACAGCATAAGGAAAGTACGAAACCGGGGGAGGAGGGAAGGGAAGGAAAGGGAGAAAGAGAGAGGGGACGAAAAAATTTCAAGTCGCAACTGAATCATGAATAACTGGATGGAACTGGATTTTGTCACGATAAATTGAATAATATAGAAATTGAAGGGTTTATGTGTAGTGTGTACACTATATTTAGAGTAAATACATTTTTCTTTACATATTATGCTACCGAGTCAATAACTATGTATGTATGTATGCATGTATATCTGGATGTATATTTATTGTGTACATTCGACACATATTTTTCTACACTTTCACATTGTCCGACATGTGTGTGTGTTGTGCGTGCATATGTATTGTATCTGCTACTATCTAGTTAGGATCTAAATTGACTTTCCTCCATCTGGTTTTAGCTTTGTGTTTGTCCATTGGCCACAAACTATTTTCCTGTTTTGTACATGGACGCATAACAATCTTTTTTCTTCACCAGGAAAGATTGAAGAAAAAAGCTACAGAATTCTTCAACAACCGTTGACCGACGGCTAAAACATTTATCGAGAGTGTTTGGAATCTGGTGAATCTTTTTAATAATTTTCTTTCACACGGTGTATTTTGCCAATTTTTTATCATACTGATTGTAAATTCTTCCTTTTAGCTATGTATTTTAGGGACTATTTTGACAGGAACTTCTTGTTTCTAACCAATTTTTTTAGCAAAATCTTGTAAAATCTTCTCATAAAGACATGTTCTGCAAGAATTAGTTTTGTGTAAAAAGAAAAAAGCAGCTTACCACGACATTGACGCCGGGGACCTGATGGCTCAAAATTGAGGGTTTGAAGCGTGGGACGAATCTGAAAAACTCCTCGTCATCCTACACATAAACAAAACCAAACGAAATCAGGTTAAATTTTGTATATCATGAAGAACTTTTACGGATAAACTGTTATTGACCAGTAATTTAGCCTGTTAAGCATATCTTAGAGTGTATGTATTGGAAAAAGTCAGGGATGAATTTGCAACATACATACACACAAAATATACCCCATGAAATGATAATAATATTGGTTAGTAGTTTAACAAGTCGTTGACGGTTTACCTTGTACCATCTGACAGCATATAGAAGCTCCTTATTATCCAAACTAAACCGACACTGGAGGATAGCGCTTTTACCATTGAAAGCATGTTGAGGCACAATAATACTATAAATCTTGAGGCTCTCAGCTAGAAACTCCACTGTTGCAAGTCGTCGTCATCGTGTCATGTACACAAGTAGATACATATAAATAGAATAGAATAGAGAAACACACTATTATCAGCACATCACATCATCATATCATTTCTTATGTGTACAATGTACATGCACAGGGAATAAAACTACATACAATAGATTGTATCTACACCACAGTCACTTCATATTATATCGCATCATATCATATCATAATAGCTAACCATAATGCCAAATTGAAAATCAATTTCCATTCTACTCAACCAACCATTCGGGTGTTTATATATTATCCAGTCTCTATCCTGCATAATATGAGTGTGTGTGTGTGTAAATGTTTTCCTTTTTATGTAAGTTTGTCTCTGTAAAATTTACGTATGTATATAATATAGCTGTATACTGTATATGCAAATAGAGTCAAGAACTAGAGAATAAAAGAGATATCATCATCCATCATATTTTCCAGAAATGCCGGCCAGAACCACTCAGACATAAGATGTACATTATACATACATGCGATATATCGTCCTGTATCTATTTATGCACACCACAAAACACAAACTTTAACATCATGTACACATGTAACTTTATTATTATCGCTGGGAGAAGTGGCGGCTCTCATAATAATAATAATATGAATATTATTATTATTATTGTGACTTCCTTTATTCTCTTCTCATCTCATCGTTCAGCTAAAGTTGGCTTCTTAAGTTGTATCTTCTTGTGTGTATGTATGTAGAGAACTCTTTAAACTGAAAATGGGGATCAGTCCCGATTCCAAATTATCCAAGTTGCAAAGCCATTTGATCGTTCAAGGCTGCAAGTCAAAACGCCTTGCATGCTTAAACTTGTATCTATATAGGCACTACAATGGAAATTTATGTAGTGAGACAAGCTAGATGTTGTACATTGTACATTGTACATACACATAGAGGATAGACGATAGACAATAAAGAGGGTGAAAATGAGTATCTCGTCGACCTAAAGAAAATCCGGGTAAAATTAAAGGATCTTTCGATTTGAAACGACTTTGACTTTGACTTTCCAATTTTGGGCTTTAAAGCCAGTGCTAAAATCATCGTCGTGTCAAACATCATGATCCCCTCATGTCAAAAATTCTTTGACCGCCACCTCATTTCCCCATACGCTTCTCCTCTTCAAAGTTCACAGGCTTAGAAGATTAGAGTGCTCCGCACGTGCTGAGAAGTTGAGAGAGCTATCATCATGATATTTGAAGGAAACAGTGACCCAAGGGGGTCAATATTTAGAATTGTAAATACATACACCTGTATGAATGGTAACTACTTTAAACCTGACCCCGAGCCAAGCGCTCTGAGTGTTCTTCAACCAGGAGGTTTCATTAATACGTTGAGCACAGTACATTCATGATCATTGCCATTTGGTGTACCGTTTTTGGTTTCGCACTACATACTTACAACAATTGAAAACAATGCAACATATTCCGTTCCATTGAATGCTTAATTAATGCTCAAAGCTTATCTTTATAGAACCAATAATCTAGGAATTTATATTGTGTCAAGATATTTTGGCCACCCAAAATTCTCTGCCAAAAATAAATAGATAGGTTAACAATTTTTTACGTTTGAATAGTTTATAGCGAAAAATTGAACGTTGAAATGCTATTTTTATCATCTTTTTTTGTGTCGACAAAAAAATTATATGTAATTTGCCTCCGATTTCTAAGCATAAACTGTTTAGGAAAAACACATTGGATAACTCGATACAAGAGTATAAAAAACTGGTTAGAAACCCCCTCCCTCGTTTATGGTTACATAATACATAATATATCAAGACTGTTGGATAAAGTGCTTTTTAAAGATTTGCATGTTGAGCCTAAATGTCGTCGTCTATTTTTCTTCGCCTTGTTATTCACGTCTCCACGATCACGACTAGTGACAGACGTACATCTCAGATACATATTGTATTATAATACGTAGACATACATACATAGAAATCTACAAGGCTGCGGCTTGACTTGGCTTTGCCTTCAATGACAATCACTATATGACTGTGACTGTGACAAGGAAACAAGGAAAGTGCTCAGAAGCCAAAGCTAAAGTGCTTAATGGGACGAAGTGGAAGCCAGACAGACTTTAGAGACTTTAGAGCTGTGACTGGTCCAGTATACATATACACTAATATCGGAGAACCAAACTGAGAAGAATAAGGACAAGATGTAGAAGAAGAAGAAGAAGAAGAAGAAACCAGAAGAGCAATCCAAAATGTGGATCCATCCAAAAGGATCGGTGGCGATGTGGATGTGGTGAGGACGGAAAACGAAGGAATATCAGCATCCTCTGATTGCATTTGCTGCTCTAAAGCCTTCTCGCCGTTGTATTCTTCTTCTTCGTCTTCTTCTCTCGTTGGTTGCACTCATTCATTCATTCACTCTCTCCCTTTCTCCATCTCTCAGTCTCTCTCTCCTTCGCTCATTGTATGTGACGCCGATATGCCTTTGGACAGTTAATGGTCCGGAAATAATGACAATCTAATCTACTCACTTCCTTCGTCGTCGTATTCGTCTTGGTCTGCGTTTCCATCGTCTTGGAGTCGCTTTACAACCTTCAAACCCTTTTATGCCCACTGTAGCAACTCACACGGTGTAAATGTGAATACCAACACAAAGAACCAGAGAAAGAGACAGAGACAGAGAGATGGATACACATCAGGACTTTGCATTGCAAACACAGCTTTGTATATTTCTCTCCCTTCTCCACAGCTAAACTTTCCCCTCTCCCTTTTCTTCTTCATCTTCTCGATTCGCAAGCTATGCATATTATACACACATTATAATAATAATATTGTAATATAAAACGGTGTCTGCTTCAATATCCAATAGAGACATTTATAACAGCATTAAAGATGGAAAGCAAGAGTAGATATTATGTATTATGCACCATCATTACTACAATATTATGTGAGAAAAGTAGAGAGAGGGGGGAGAACACGTTAAACTTGTCTTGGCTTGACTTGACTGTGCTTGGCATGGCATTGGCATGCCGTTTGACTTGGAGTTGGACTTTGGATTGACGACGTTTGAGCCTCTCCAGATATGTAACCATTTAATTCGCACACGACGATTCTATTATAATCAATTAAGAGTCCTGAGTAAACTTGGCCCGCGTCTACTATGCAAGTCAACGAGTGGAGTTGAGTTGAGTTTAGTTGAGTTGACTTGATGAGTCTTTGGATTGGCAGGGCACATTGGACTTGCTTAAAATTCCCCGTATGTATATTATGTATGTATGCATACTGTATGCATCATCTATGCCTGGGTTAAGTGACTGATCGTGAGTGAAAGGGGAGAAAGAAGGGAAGAAACTTTGTAGATATAATAAAGTCGGTATACGGTAAAGAAACGACTTTCTTCATAGCAGTTTTATGTGCAATACCCAAAGATATCCATCCATTCATAGGAGAAGGGAAACGATATTACGATCATGGGATATTCTATGATATGATATGATACGATAAGGTATGATATTATGGGGAAGGGGGAAAAGCTCCCCAATTTCACTAAATAGATATTTGCATCGCGTCTTGAAACTAACTCAAAACGCAAACGGTGGGGAGAGAAATGGCAAGACAAGACAAGACAAGGCCAGTCAAGTCAAGAGTCAAGACAAGACAGGAGGACAAAGTTAAAGTTGGAGAGAAGGGCTGGATGGCTGGCTGGAAAAGTGTAGAAAGGGCGGACGATTTTGGTGAAAGTCAACTTGAGTTAATGAATGATGGACGGAGAAGTGAATCTGCTCATTATTAGCCGTCGCATCGAGCCTCTTACCTTGCATATGTACATATTCCCCGCAGAGAATCTCCCTCTCTTCAAAGAAGAAGACGAAGGGGGGAAGAAGACACAAGTGCCTCCTTGTATAAATGTGAGACTTGTTTGAAAACTTAACTTGTCTTGATTGTTGGCTCGCTGACTTCAAAACACCGTCATATACTGTTTCTCTCCAATACATACAATATAGATGTATAATGTATATAGGAAGTATCTCCCCGCAGTGTAACACATAAGATTAAGAAATTCACTTGATATTCGCGTTCGCTTTCTCCAATACAGGCGGTAGAATACCGAAGACAGATATTATACATTATACATTATGCACATGTCTTTTGATATGGCATTTTCCCTGACATTTCCCACCATTTCCTCCCGTCTTCTAATGAGTTTAAGTGAAAGGCGTGTAGAATTTGTATACAAAATTAACGGGTTAACTCATCAACCTTAGTCAGTCTCAGTCTTCTTAGATTATTATTATTGTTCTTATTACAATAGAAGTGTGCATACTGTCGCTATGTAAGTACGCTCCGGTTTTCATTTAATGGCGCTCCAAATTTTACTTTCTCCATGCTAATAGATGGCAAAAGTAAAATTTGGAGGGCCATTTAATGAAAAACGGAGAGTAAATTAGGGTTGCTTCGTATACAATTATGCATACAATGGACTGGCAGTCTAAAGGGAAAGTTTTTGTACCAATCACGGTGAATCTTTTATTCTCTCCATAGACACATTACATCAAATCACTTCAAGACAGTTGAGTTTCTTTCACCGTCAAAGTGTCCGTCAAGGTGGAGAATTTAATTTTAGAGTACATAGCAGAATACAGATATCGATATCAGGAATTTGGTACTAAAAATATCAATATCCCGAGGAGATTTTCTTATGGTAAAACTGTGTAACCTTTCCGTTCCAGCATCACTTTGCTTTATTTATGGATCACTTTTAACTTCAACTTCAGGAACCTTTTATTTCTTTTCCTCGCTTCCAATCCTGAAATTAATATTTATTGGGCATCACTAAAAAGACAGTTTGATGCTGCGTTTCTCGCCAATTAGTATACCGTATAAGCTCTTTTAGTAGTACAGCTTCAGGTAGTGATACACTCCTTTTAGTAATACGGGAAAAAACAGAAAGAATTTGACAGTGATACGCTTCCAATAGTGATACATTTAGTCCCATGTGCGCATGTACATAGCATATGTAGATACTGTGTACTTATTACTTCCTATGTACTTCTCTATACATACATGAGAGAATGAGAGAGAATAGAAATTCTGCGAGCTCAAAAGTAAGAAATGATCAAAAATCAAGAGCTATTTATTTTTAATGTCGGATTGTAATGAATGCTTTTTCATAAAAAAATACATCAAAAATTTGAAAATGCTTTTCTAACTTGTCTCCTGGAATTTCAGCCATTTCTGAATTAAAATAACAATGTAATCCTGATGGGAAT
>JAQIVE010001016.1:0-28703 GCA_034698285.1 Sminthurinus bimaculatus
TTTGTGTTCAAAAAATAGCCCGTCCCACTTTGGGCAACGAGGCAAACGATTTTTGTCGCATGTTCCCTTTTCAGTTATTAATTTTCAGTGATTACAATTAATTTTTGACACTGATGTAAGTGATATCAGCAGATAGACAACAAAATTTCCTATCAAGGCTGGTATAACAAACTTTGAAAAAAGTCCTTTAATTAGGTTTAAGGGACGTTTTTCCGCGAAGTGTCCCATTTTGGGCTACTCTACTCTATACATATACCTACATATATTTTTCCCCTTTTGTTTTTGTCCCAAGCGTGAGAAAAAACATAGAGATAAAAACAATGGTGAAAGCGGGAGAGAAAGAGAATCGGAGACCTAGAAAAGAAACACCCGTTCAGTCCTCAATATTTTTAAAAGGACAGTTTGACATTAGTCCTGGAACCTAGACGCCAGACCATTTTTTGTGGCAATCCTGTGAATTTTGGCTCATTCCCGTAATGATCGTCGCCTACTTCCATTTTGCCACTCCAGTTCCAGTTCCAGTTTTAGTTCCAGCTCCGGCTCTGGCTCCGGTTTCACAGTGCCTTTGTTGCAGTTTCTCAATTCAATCATACGTATGGGCGAGTTTTTACAATGCTGAAAAAGCTACTTGTTTTTGTTGTTCTTCAAAACGTTGAGAGTTTTCAGGGGAAATGTGGCAAAACCTCCCAAATATTTAATATAACGGGCTAATAAATATAAATACAGTTAATAATAATAATATTAGCAATAATGTACAGCGGAGACATATCCCGTTTCATTTTTTGCCTCTTGTATATCGTATAAAGTTATACTTTTTCTACAGAAACTTCCATTCAAGAAAAGAGACGGCAATTGTCTTGGGCCTTGTCGATTTGGGTTTTTTTCCCTTTTCAACTTGTCAAATTTTTGAAGAGCTCTTTGTAATATACAACTGTGTTAAGCGCAATATGATATACAGTAGAATATAATACAATATCGAGTAAAATAACAATATGATATCAAATATCAGGAAAGTTATCCCATTTCAAGCCAACTTCGACTTCAACTCCAGCTCCAGCTCTTGTTCTAGTTCTTGTTCCAGTTCCAACTCCAACTCCAGCCTTGTCTCCAGTCAAACAGACAAGGAGGGAAGACAATACAAAAAATATTGTAGTTATTGTAAAGACAGAGCAAGTTTGGGATGGAAACAGCCTTGAGACATTTCATGAAAGGATCTTCTCACAACCACTATGGCACTGAGTATGAACAGGAAAAAAGCAAAAAACGAACCAGAAGAAGAAGAAGACGAAAAAGCACAAGAAGAAGAAGACTAAGAAGAAAAAGAAATGATAGTGAAAAATAACGAAATGACTAACTGTCCTCGACACATGTTCGCCTCTCCTCGTTCTACAACTATTTTTGTATCGTGCACATACACACATACATACATTCCTCATCGATTATTGTGATGAAATACTTTCCTTTGCACGCAAAATTCAACCCAATCCAAACTCAACGAAAGGAAAACCAAACCAAACCAAAGCCAGCGATATAACGACCCGATAAGATCCATATCAAGCCATACCATACCATACATCCATTATTAATATCTATATTATATTGTATTTTGTGTTATGCACAATATCCAGGAGGAACGACTCTATTTTATACGGCTGTCAAATACTCATCTACATAATATAAATATATATAATATGCACTCGTCCTATGGAATCCTATGGATTTTTCCCCCGTCCCATTTTTTACCCAGACTCTGCTGTATTGAACGCAAACATGCTCAATTCTCATGTATATACATACACTGACACCGATATTCTGTATTCGCTCATATTAAAGACAGCTAGAGGGATAACTCGGTGGTAATACGACACAAACTATTACATATTTCCCACATTTTATACACAAAATCTTCTTCTTCTTGCCAGCTCCAGTCATCCTCCACTCACCCAGTTTGTCTGTCTCTCTGTCCGTCTGTATGTATGCACGTCGGTGTTTTCAATGTATGTAATGTAACGTAATGCAAAGCAGGAGGCCTAAACCGTCGGCGACGGATTTCAAGACAGGCAAAATCCGGATATTTCTCTTCCCTTTCTTTGTTGACTTTACTTACTTTCTCTCGCTCTCTCTCTCTCTCTCTTCTTTATGCTCTCTCCTATTCCATCACAATCTTCATCGCTATCTATATCTACATACATCTATGTACAATGTATAATATAAAGCTAGAGCTGGAGTCTCATTTTCTTCATTTCTGCATAGTATTTCCCTTCCTCCTGGATATCAGTATCCAGCATTCTTCTCCAGTCTCCAGGCCTCGATTATTCCCCGAAAAACTGTATACTCTATATTTATCTACCTATGTACATATATGTATAATGTATATATTGGCTCAATTTCGAATTCTGGATAAAGGGATAAGTAGGCAAGATCAACAATGGAGAAAGTATGGAGAAAAAGTTACTCTCTTCATCCCATTATCTGCATTCTTCTTTCCCCGTAAATACACATGCATGGATGGATGTATAATGTATATATACTCCGTTTTTCATCGAAAATCGGTAAAACGTCCTTTGAAATGAAATGAAACGGAAAAAATACATATCTTTGCATCCAACTGGAAGAGAATTGAAAGAAATGGAGGAAATGAGTGAGAAAAAGAGGCGATAATAAAAAACTGTATCATATCATATCATCACAAAATGTGCAAAACCACCATAATGACACCATTTTGGTATCGATCTCCTGATTGTACATACAATAGTATTTCAAAAATGGGATAGTAAATAATGAATAGGATAATATTTTGGGGAATAAAAAAGAAAAATAGACTAAATCCACAGTTTTTCTTCTGTTCCATAAGTTAAGCATCAAATTCGGTTTAAATTTCACTGTGTGCGATGAACGATGAATGATAAGAAAAAGTGGCAAAATTATTGCTGGTGTTTGTTTATGCGGTGCGTGGCCAAATGAAAATGAAAGGGAATGAAATGAGGCGAAACGGAATTAAAAACAAAATTAAGCATCATAAAGAGAAAACGTAGCCTACATGTAATAAACAAGGCAGCCATACATACATTTCATACACGTGCATAAAATGTGAGCATACACATACTGTCCCAAATATTATGCAAAAAATAATGCCTGTACAATGTACAAGTCTCCCGAATTCCAGCACTTTTTAATATTCCGCCTTACTCGGCGCTTGAATGGGGAAAGCTATTAAAAATGTACAAAAAAGGAAACAGAAGATACGGCAAAAACACAGTACATATCATATAATAGATACAGTAGGACCTACTAGAGACCGAGAAAGAAAAACAAGTAAGTCGGGCGCACATTATTATTATTATTTCAGGGGAAACGAACTAAATCCGCGTGGAGAGGAAGGAGCCGAGGAAAAAATAAAAGCAGCAAAGAGAGAAAGAACACAGCAACGGAATAGACCGTAAGTGAAACACTTATGTTTGTACGTACCAAAATTACGCATATCTATATACACACGTACACACATTATACCCATTCATTTTTTAATGTTCTTCCATCTTCTCTATACAGTGCCATTAGGACGCCTTCTTTCTGGATTAGTGGGAGGCAAGACGAAGAAAAGGAGCAGGAAAAGTGGAGCTCCAGTGTGAATCGAGTCTGAGTCCAAAATGTTCTTGAGTTGTGAATGTGGGAGCGTGAGAGTGTGTGTAAGAGTGTTGATATGTGTATTTGAGACAGAGAGAAAAAAGAAAATGAGGCAAACAGGTGCTTTCCTATGCAAATTGATTCTAATCTTGGGATATTTTCGAGTCTACAATTGCAATTTTGATTATTCTCACGGTCGTTAAGACAAAAACAAGTGGAAATGGAGAATGTTCATTATATACAGACATTCAACCTATATTTATATAGAGACAATATATGTACATCAGATACGTATCGTACATTCAAAATCTTAAAATGACGGCCCAACTTTTGTCTTTACACACACATAATGTTTCCTTTATCTGTCTCCCTTTTCTCTGTGTGTATTTTGGCAGTCAAACTATTGTTCCGCACACCCAAGAAGCCAAAGCAGAGCAAGGAATTCAGAGTAGAGCTAAAAGCTAATCGAAAGAGTTTCGAGCTGAATCTCAATATCGGAGCCATCCCTCTTTTCTTCTCCTTTTGTATTTGTTGGGTGCAAAAACACCAACACAAATATTATACATGTATGTGTGTATCAGTGCTCATGCTTAATGCAAATGAAGATTCCGTTTTAGATTCCAATTCACATTCACATTCAAATTCTGATGCAAATTCAAATGTGTAAAAGAGAGAGAATGAAAAAGAGAGATCACAAAAAGAGGCAACATGACAATTCTCCCAGTTATCACGCTCCAACTTTGTCTCACGTGCTTCCAAGTGCTCACATTACCATGTTATGTGTGTGTCCCAGGTTTTTCCCTGGTATTAACCGAGAGTGCAAGTCTGTGTAGTCGCACATTATAAATATCCCCACATTTCCATTTTCATAGTCTCAACTTCATCAAACTAGAGTATATATTAAGCTCTTTGTTCAGTGTGTAAAACATCAATAAAAAGTATACATTTATGTATTCAAATTTTGTGTGTAACTTTTCCACTGTGTGTGGGATACTTTTGTACGTGTAAATGTGTGTGTGTGTGTGTGTATTTGGATTTGGAGCATGGAGTTAGTTACTCCATAACGATAAGACAATCTCTTTGTTCACCTCTTTGTCGTCCTCCTGGACAAAAGTTGTTGTGGGAGTGTGGAAACGGGTGTTTACCTTTTGAAAAACCCTGTTCGCTGTTCTCTGGATATAGCCAAACTTTTAAATGAGGATGGCGCTGAAAACGACAACGACTGTGAGAATGACAACGGGAATGACAACCCATTGCAAGTTACCGTTTCCGCTGTTAAAGGGAAAGAGAATCCTTTTATACAGTGTATTTTGTGTAGCTCTCTGCCATTCCCATTCCCACACACATACACACACACGCGCAAGCATATGCAAATCCCATCCGGTAAATGGGGAATGTAGATAGATAGATACAATATATATAATGTAGTGGCTGTCTGGATATTATTACAAGAGACGACGACAAGTGTACGAATATCTATACGAATACGAGTCATAAAACGACAGTGACAAAAAATAATTGACTTGAGCTAAAGAACGAACGAGAGAGAGAGAGAGAGAGAGAGAAAGAGTTCCATCACCATTCAAAATTCACTTAGCCAAGTTTGAGGAAAGGGAGACTCTGTAAAATGGAAAGGATGATGGGGATGGGATGAGGACGAGGACGAGATGGCAATGTTAATGGCCAGAATTTAGAATTTTGAATCCAGCCTCTAAATGACAATGACGTCTTTTTCTTCCTCAACGTCTTCTTGAGGCTGCTGACAAGAAGCCAGACGAAGAAGAAGACTCAAAATTGGAAGAAAAGCTCAAGACGCTGCTGATGTTCGTTCATGTTGAGAGGCAAAATAAGGAAAATCAGCTGCCTGCTCTCTCTCTCTCCAAGACTGTGAAATATTATTTAATAATCATGATAATAATAATGACGATAATGATAATACTTTTATCCTCAAGGAAAGAGATAGAGAGACAGACTGAGGAGGAGAATAAATAATTACTGTTGGATTCTTGACTTTGCCTCTCACTTCTGCTCCAAATTCAACTCTTCCTCTTGCTTTACATGTGCACTTTGTGTATGTTATACATACATAATACATATGTATGCAATTTTGGTGGTGACTGCGGCCTTTTCGTGTATCTCAGTAGTCTAACTAAATCTTGGTACTTGCTTTCCATCTTTATATTATTGTATCCTACAAATGGCTAAAATGTGGGGAGTTTATCCCTACTGTGTTTATTGTATATGTACATGTACATGTAGGTTGCTCTTGCTCTTCAAAATCTCCTTAATTTTCATTTTCATCTCCTTCTCATTTTCCATCTGCTTCTTGTTCTGCTTCTCCGTGTGAATAATAATGACGAAGAAGGAAAAGTCATAAACCAAGGTTTTAATTACGGCGCACTGTAATTTACACTGTACAGTAAACACACAGAGCAAGGATTAAGTGGACAATGGTCTCTCCTTTAAATTGCTCAAGTTATTCAGACGCATTTATTTATTTACATGTGTACATACATATATTATACACGCATCTTCACTAAATGAAGAATCTCCTCGTAGTCTTCCCACACTTGACTCCTGTCACTGCTGTCTTTACAACGTGCTGTATGGTATGGCGTGTTGTTGTACCATATGTAAATTTTACGGCGTTGAAAGGCTCGGCAGTGAATAAAGATAAAGAGGGAAGTTCAGATGCATATTTACCTCCCACTCTCGCTTACTCTACACTCTACACACGCAAACCGATACTTACGTCTCGTCTAATCCCACGACGACTGACTCTCTGGATGTAGAAATTTTCAGCAAATATCCAAAAGCGAGAAGATAGAGCGCGCCCGTCTATGAATATGTACAGTGTACAGTTCCAAAGACAGCCTCAATGTCATCTCCGTCCTCAAAGTCAGCGTCAAAGCTCCCGAATTTTTATAGAACAAGAAATGTGCAAATAAATAATGTGCATACATCATACATAGTGTATGCTGTATCGTGAATAGCCGGAAGAATATATGTACATATGTATGAATGCAAACATGAGTGAAAATGTCCCTGGTCCCTGACATTGTCAGCAAAAAAGGCGGAAGAGGAAGCGTATTTTAAATTGTTCAAAAATAGAAAAATCAGACGCTGACGAATAAGGATCAGATCAAGTTCTACATACATGTGCCGGAACTTTTTCCAGGGTGGCAAAAAATCTGGGAGAACACACTTACTTAAATTCCTGAATTTTTCAGGGAAATGAGAAAGCAAATTTCATTTTATGCATGTGCTCATCATCATATCAAAGGAAAAGTTGGATTTTAAGTTCATAGAAAGACAAAGTTGGTGAGTAGTAACAATGGACGAGGGAAAACCAGGCTTTTTGACACTGCTTTAAAACGGGCTTGTAAACTACCAAGGTGACACAAGAATAGGTGTTTTTACCCAGCATTTAGACGTCACGTCATTTAAGAGAAGCATTTAATGTTCTACAGCTCGAGTTTATGTTGATGCTAAATCTGGAGTCTGTGCTGGAGTCGTATGTACATTTGTATACATACATACATACATACATAGAGTCCCAGCTTCCCTGTAGGTAAACATCCCAGAGTCTCTTTTGTTTATATTCTGTGTTGCGTGCTCGATTAATTTCACATTGTTTCTCCACCCTCCTCTTCTACGCATATATACGTATCTATGTACATGCGTTCACACCGACCCGTTTCTACATACTAAAACAATAGTTATAGTTCTTTTCCCTCACAGCTCTTTGATAAATGCAAATACATGTACAATGTACAAAGTGTCTATTCGCCGCTGTGTAAACCAAGGGCGAAACCATAGAAAAGCAAAGCAAAGCAAAGCAATCCAAACTATACCAACATATATAAGGAGTGGTGAACAAAGACAAAGGCAGTGTGCAAGCCGAAATGTTTGATGCCCGGGTCGGCTGACGGAATTCTATTAGACTTTGTCGTCTTTTCTACATGCAAAATCCTGTATGTCTACATAAAATACATAGAGACAGACCCTCATGTGAGTTAATGTGCTGGATTCTTGGTGACTTTGTGCATACTCATCGTATCATCATCGTAAATGTTATGCAAGTCTCCGTTTCACTTTATACCTTACATAATATTGTATTAGGCTGTTTTTCTATTGTATTGTGTATTTTGTATTGTGTACAGTGTACAGATATTAGCATTGTCTCCCGATTTTTGTCCTTACCATCACCATTTTCCCCGTATTTTGTATGGGCCCTGAGTCTTGACTTGGCTCCACTCAACTCTTCTCAACTCAACTCTTTACTTGACTCCTCTCCATTCGACTTGACTTGACTTGTTCATCTTGATTCTTGATTCTTCCCTTTCGTCGTCTGCTCCTTATTCTAATTCTTATTCTGAAGAGACTACTTTGATGGCGAAATGGAGGAGAGGAGAGAGTAGAGAGGAGCGGAAGGAAGAAGAAAACTACTTAAATCCACCCTCCAGACACATTTGCATACTTAGCCTGCCTTTAAGGACAGCCTCTTGTTCGCTTCTCCCTTTCCTTGTGTGTATGTATTTCTTTTGATTTCGGCTTGTGGATTTCAGCTCAACATTTGCGGGTTTCTGTATGCGCTCAACGCTTCCTCGTAACCTCCATTGTCTCAAATTCCGATTCGGATTCAGATTCAGTCTTGGCAGTCTTGGCTCCAGCTTTTACTGGAGCTGAATCTCGGCTCCCACCTCCGCACAATCACAATAAGGAGATAAAATAAGGAGCAAGTTCTCGCATATAAACGACATGAGATGGGCAAGACGGCGGCTTTGACGGGCTCCTCGTCTTTCGTTCCCTCTTGCCAGTGAAACCAAAGTCAAGGCAAAGAGGGGTAGAGCAAAAACAACAACATCCATACAAAAAAACAACAACAACCCACCAATTTCAATCTGAATCTTATTCTTCTCCGTCTCCCGGAAGATTAAAGCGGGAGGATGGGCGGAAGGCGGAAATTGAGAGGCAACAAACCTTTGTCTCTGCCCGGGTATTTGTCGTAATCTTTGTGCAAAGCCGGAATGCCAACAGTCGCCAAGAGGAAGGCAAGAGATGAGGATAAAGATAATCGTCACAATAATAATAATAATAGTACGTTGACTTCTAAAGATGATAAATTTGATAAGAGACCATGTCAGCAAGTTTTTATTTCGGTTGAGTTGAGATGAGCCCGAGCGACTTGATCTTAATCTGAATCTGAATCCGAATCCAAATCTGAATCTCGTCTTTAGCTTCTTCATCTTCAATCTCAGCTTTAGCTTTAACTTTCGCTGGTTCAATCCCGTGAAATCGGATGATCGCGATTAGGCGGGATGCACCGGAATGAATAGCGGGGATAAAACGGGATGGTGTCTTAAATCAACACCAAGATGGGAACTTCCAACAGTTTATGCGTATTATGTTTATATTACATAATATGGAAATCACAAGTTAAGTTTTACTTTGTCTACACGAAAATGCAGAGTCGTCGACTGTGGACAATTAGATTGTCAATTGTTTATTATTACTGATATAAGCACAGGGCACGTTATGTATGTATAATATATTGAAGTCACTAAAATAAAGCGTAAGATGGCAAATTGAGGGCATCCATACATATTTATGTATGTATAATGTATAATGTATATGTGTCTGTGTATACAAAGGAAAATTTTAGAAGATGATGATGATGACAAAAGGAATTACAAGATGAAGACTCGCGATCCTCAAGATGTTTGACATTGTGCTGAATGCTCAAAGATTGCGGAGAGATGAGATGAGGAGATGAGTAGAAGAGACTCTGACGGATAAAGATGAAGAATCTAATCTCCAGTACAGTATTATAGTAAAATACACAGTAGAGGAATCTCTCGAGTCCAAAGATGAGTTGAGGAGTTACCAAGCCAAGTGTCCAACTCCTTATACATACACATTTGCATTTAGTCACACACCCTTCTCTCCTCTTTGTCTTTGTATTTGTCTTTGTCTTTTGTGGGCGATGAAGGGTAAGAAGAGTAGGGTAAGAGAAGGCAAAGAAACCCGGCTAATTCCCGCCCATTCCGGTGCACACAGATACATATTAAGAATCAAGTTATCACTCACTCACGCTGTCAATCCCACAAAGAAAGGTCAATGGGCTCCCATCTGCTCTCATTTTCCGCTCAAATCCACAAACTTGGTAGAGGCGGGTGACAATCAACCATAACCGATTCACGCCCCATCTTTTCCGACCACAAGCTGTTTTTCTATCTGCAATATATGCGTAAATTTTCTTTCGTTTTTGTCGCAAAAAAGTTTTTCGCGCCGACATTTTTTATTATAATTATTGTAAAAACGTAGAATTTTCTTTAAATAAAAGCAATAATAAAAGTGTTGAAATCAAAATATTCACTAGTGTCAGAATATTTGAGAATTGAAGATCAGCCATCTTTCCTTCAGATAGATACAGATGGATAGACTTTGGTAGACAAGAGCGTAAAAAGTATTTTTTCAATTTTCAACAATATTACCACGTAAATAAGCGGAGAAAGGCAAAAAAACTTTGTGTATGTATAACGAAAGGAAAAGTTTTTTATCAAAAAAAGGAAAATGGAAACTTTCTCCGGCTTTTTCTCTCTATTAAAAGCATGTATAATTTGATTAAAGGGATGGTGATGGGATGCGCAAATGTTTTACCATGTTCTAAACTCTCTCTCTGCCAACCAGCGAACCAACTTGCACTTTTTTCATTTCCTCTCACTTTTTGACTAGCGCACGCACCACATCCCATAACGTCCATCACTTCACATCACATCACATTCCATTCCATCACATCTAAGCACAGCACAGCGTCGTGCAAAAAACTCAAAGTGCTTCTGCAAGTGTAACTTTGTATACAGCAGTTCAGCCTTCATATAAAAAATGGAAAAGTAGCCGCTGAAATTTTTTTACTAATGTAAAACTTTCTCCGACGTTGTTTGCCTTCCCTTTTTCCATTTTTCCCTTTGAGTTGTGTGTATGGTTGTACCTGGGCCTGACTCTTTGTTGTCAAGATATATACATCATATGAAAGGTGGGTATATTAGAGTCTGTTAACCGCCCTTGTTTTTTACAAGCATCAACTGCAACCTTTTCTATTAACTACATTTTCTCCTGTATCTAAATATACATACAGTACTTTCTTTTTCAAGGCAAGCCCTTAAACTTCAACTTAAAACAAAAGCGAAGAGCGAAAATGCAGCGTTTCCCAGGAAATATTCAAAGGATAAAAAAATAACTACGTGGTAAAGGTGCGATGATGGATCCTGATATTTTTGGATTCTTTTTTTATTCCTTGCGCTTTCGCTTTGTCTTTGTTCTTGCCTTGATTTACCTCAAAGAGATGTTTTTATCGATTAAAGCCCCACTAATTTTAGCCAAGTGGATTTATTTTTATTTCTGGTTTATTTTAAACCTGTTTTTATATACACCACTAAATCGGGCATACAAAACACAAACTGTGTATTCAACTTGGTTGTCCCCCGGGCAAAACCCAATAGAGAAATATCAATGTTGCATATTCATTTTGTGTGACCATAGCATAGCATGGCGTGTCGGGGATTCCACGGCTGCTCACAACTTTGTGTATATTATACATTATACATACATAGAGGCTGGAAGTGAAAAAGTAGTCGGTGGGAAAACTTTTCTCCATTTCCTAATTACAACGTTTCGCTCCCTTTTCCATCCAAGAGGCTCCAAGAGTTTGAATTTGAAGTCGAATTCAAGTACGAATATGAATTTATCACATGAACCAACTCGCAACTCAAACGCAAAACTGTACACTGTACAATGTAAAGTTGAAAAAACTGGTAAAAAACGGGTGAAGGTTGATCAAAAATGTATAGGCAGCAAACAATTTGATGGAAATCTATATTTTTCAAAATTTCCCAGTGAATAGTGCACAGTGCATATAAAGCCGTTACTATTTATATGCAGGGTTTGGAATCAACTAATAAAATTTATGGAAATTACCCCGACACACACACATACACATACAGTCACTTTCACAGTTGCAATAGCTCACTGTGGAATTCCTATGGAGTTAATTAATGAGTCGAGGCAAACACACACTTACACATACAGTATTTGCTGTAAAAGCGCTGGACTTTTCAATGTGCATATGTAGTAAATTGTATGTATACAGTTATGGGTAGTTGATGCTGTGGATGTAGCAGACGGTGTTAGATATTAATCAAGGAAAACTTTTAGTTTTCCAGCCCGTAGGAAAAGGGTTTTCCCTGCCTTTGCTTTTACATCCCAGTTTTTACCTTGAGCTCTTCCCCTGATTTCCTTCTGGCTCCAGTTCCAGGTTCCAGAACCACGGAATAATCTTCAGTGTTAAAAGCAATGCAATTCAGTTGCTTGTATACATTATACATACATTTCGTTTCGTTTCACCCAGCCAAGGATAGATAGAAGTAAAAGGAGGGGAGGAGGAATCTCTCAACTTAAATTATAGTCTGCACTCCACTTGAGCATTCTGAAGCAGGAGCAGCAGCAGAATATTCTCAATTCGTTATTCATTCCTCGTTTAAACTTTTTGTCATATCATTTACCTATGGGGCTCATTATTAATCATCTCTTTTTATTTTATTATCATTAAGTCACTCTCTCTCTTCTTTCCCCTCTTCTCTCTCTCTCTCTCTCTTCTCAACTTTTTACGTCCTTTTTACGTCACTTTATTAGCTTTTAACGCCTCTCCCCTTCCTCTCCTGATTTTAACCATTCCATGGCTTTTCCTCAACCGTCCTCACAATCAAACTCAACCCTTTTCTCCTTTTTCGTCTCCTTGCTTTTTGCTTTTGTATATATCCCTACAACTTGACTCTCGACTCTTATACATACATACATACATACAATTGAAAGTAATTTTCTTTGTTTTTATATTTCTAAAGGTCTTTGTACTTGTACTTACGTTTGTTACAAAAAAGTTTTGACGCCCTTGAAAAATAGGTGAAATTGTGAACAATCTTAAAGTGGATTAAAAGTAGGAGTCCAATTTCCATAATAATAATAACAATCATGACTATTATTATTTGTACAGATTACACATACATATATTATACACGGAGAAATGGAGAACAAAAACTAGCCTTTTCCAGCCTGTAATAAATCCAAATCCAAAGTCAACGTCATAGCTAAAGAGGATTCTGTCAATTAAACTGTATAAATTTTCTCAAGGCTCATTCATTGAAAGAAATGAATGGAGAAACTCAAGGAAATACGAAAAGAGCACTTCTTTTTCTTCTTTTACTTCTTCTTGCTTATTCAAAGTCAAGGAGGAGCAATAAGTATACATAGAAAGAAATCCAACACCGGCTCAATCAAACTGATGAAGACTGACTGGATTGAATGACTTTGTGCTCTCAACTTGACTCGAGAAATGATAAGACTCTTCTATATATACATACATAAATGCATACATTGATTCTTGCAAAAGTTTCTTGAGAGGTATATATATACACTTGAACAGTGAATAGTGAGAGCCCTCGGAAAAATATCCAATCCAATAATAAATAATTAATGAGGAAATCATTAATTATTATTTCACGTTGTCACTCCATTCATTTCATTCTGATGCACATACATAACTTTTTCTGATACACATACACATAGAGTACGTCAAAAGGTGGAGGATCAACGGGATAATAAATGAAGCCTTTCAAAAAATCCAAATGTTAATGTTAATGTAAATGCAAATGTATTCTAGATATATAAATGTAGACTGAAAATGAAAGTTATTTTTTTATATATTATATAGATTCGAGCGATCTATCTCAAGCTCGAGTGTATGTAATAAACGATACATTATTTCATGGTAATGCTCGATACGTAATTTAATGGAGCCGCGGCCTACGGATTATTGTACCATTTTACTCAACGATAAATGTTTGCCAATATTATACAGAATACACAGAATACAGTTAGATAGATAGTGCAGCATACATAATTGAATGTAATATAATTCCATAAAAAACAAACTGGATACTGAATACATAAATACATCAGATGAATGAAAAAATAAGGGTAGGATGAGAACGAGCAGGAATGGGAAGATGGATAGAAAATTTGGATTTGGGTTTGGATCCGGTGTTCGGTGTTGAATGTGAATGCGAATGTGGCTGTGGGAATTTCGGGTGAGACTGAATAAAGACCAAGACAATCCCATATGATTCCTTCAAAAAAAGGAGGAGTATAGTGAAAGAAGACAAAGGAGGCATACAGATACGTATACATGGGAAATGGAGACAAGGGAAAAAGATATAAAAAGGGAGTATGTGAAGAAACTGGAGAAAGTAAAGTGTAACTATATTCTATGAGTATACATACATGGAGAAAGTTCTATTCTTTTTCTCTTACCTGCCACAATCCTGTCAGCCACTGCAACGAACAATAGGAAGAGCCCTAGTGCATTCATATTTCACTCTCACTCACTGATCCCAATGTCTTATCCCGCTTTTTTAGGCTCCTCTACACAAGTAGTAGAGACTCTGGCTCTGGCTCTTCTCCTGTTCAACTGTTCTCCAGTCTTCTCCTGGTTTTTATTTTGCTTCTCATTCTTCCATTCACTAGATGAATGTCCGTCTTTCTCCATTCCAGTCTCAACAAATCCGGATTTAGACTTTTTTCACTCAGCCCAAATTCATACCATACATAGAATAGCACAAGAGAATAGCACAACCTATGAAAACCGTATTATATTATGTATATGTATTATATGTACCATGGTCCATGGCACACCACACCGAAACCGTTGAATCTTCTTTCTCTAGTTTATGCGTTCTATTTCGCAGGATCTGGATCTGGATGTGGAACTGGAACCACTACTGGAACTAGAGACCCAGTTTCACTGAACAACAATTTGAAACATGCTCTTCAATCTTCAATTCCCCGTCCTCCAGTTTTCACTATTAGTACTGATATTTTACCCCGTCACCCATTTCCATACATTTTCCATCCTCCAGGATAAAGACAAAGACACAAAAAACCGTGGGGAAGATACACACTCGAAACTCACACTTGCGAATCCGAACTCGAATCTCAATCCGAATCCAAGGACAGGGACAACAACAACAACTTGTTTGTTTTGTACATCACTGGAGATTCAGCTCTAACTGGAGAAAGTCCCTTGTCCACTGTGTTTGCTTCTTGCCCGTTTGTTTGTTTTTGTTTGCTCGCTGGCTGGCTGGCAGTTGACGTTGTTGGTGAAAGGGCTATTCAAACAGAGGGAAATGCAGGCCAACACATATAACCAACTATGTAGAAAGGAAGAAATAAAGGGAAGATTGCCCGACAGAGACAGAGACAGTGACAACGATACAGCTGTCAGTTATCCACACAGTACAGTACAGTTCTCAATGAGATTTGTAAACATGAGAATAGAAGACGACGAACGAAGAGACGGTCACTCCACTCGACGACTATCTCAATGCCAATTCAACACACAATTCAACACAATCCAATTCCATCCAATTCAATTCAATTCGATGCGGCTCAGCTCAACTCAACTCAACTCAGCTCACATTCAGTTTGAGAACGATGAAGAGACTCACTGCGGGGGACTCGTTTTTGCAATCCAATGCCAATGCCAACAGCAAACAATGCGTGGCCACGGTAAACATTCACAGACACTTTTTTTTCATCCCCAATTTTCTTACGCGGGCGATTTTGATGCTCGATCTCCCTGCAAATATGTATATACACACAAAAAAAACAATTTAAATTTGACTGGGAAATCGGAGACGGAGGGACTTTGCAACACAAAAACAAAATACCGTAGTTTTTATCGTACAAAAGAGAAATGGTATAATAAAGATATTTGCCCCATTTTCTAAAGAAAAAAGGTGGAGTGTAGTACTGAAAAAAATCAGGGAAAAAAACAGGGCAAATAAAGAAAGCATTTTTCACCAGCAAATTCAAAGCGAAGAAAGTGGAAAAAAAGTAATCTGCTCCACACTCAATTCACTTTACCTATTTATTTAGCAGCTCCTCGTGTGCCCACTCATACAAATTGATGAGGTCTAAATTGCGCATTAAAAGTGCATTTGAGCCGGTCATTACGGAGGCCGGAGAGCACTTTGGAATGAACGGCGATGGCAAATTTCAATGCTCCGAGTTTACTTCACTTTCTTCTTGTGTTCGAGTTGAGATTGCGAAAAAAAGAAAGTAAAGTGGAGAAAGTACCGTAATAGAGCCTGCACTGCTGTGAATTATATACGGAGCTTCTCTCCACAGTTTTTATGTCGGGTAGTTTGCAAGTTTGTCCGTTGCTTTGTGTGTGTGTGTGTGTGTGCACCACACAAAGCAGATGGAGGGAAATCGAATTTAAGTGTATAACTTGTGTTAGTTGGACTTGAATTGGGAGCCCAATATAGAAGAGAGTCCAACACAAGTGTTTATCCTTTCTTTTTCTTCGTCTTTTCCCAACTTGTTTTGTATCTGTATCTGTAACTGTATTTGTACTGTGGAAAATTGTAGAGGAGCAACTGTGACTTTACAACTTGGGGAATAATACATAATAATGTGAGAGGAGTCTTAGTCGGAGTCGGAGTCGGAGTGGATCCATGACAATGAAGTCATACACTTGTCTATTTTTATTTTATTCTTCCTATTTTTATCCCTTTTCAAGTGGTCCACTTTCACCGTCCACCATTCCTAGTAACCGTAGTAGTACAGCGTCCTATTGAGCTTGACATCTTTATTCTTTATCCCACATTCAGCCTCATTTTTGACTGTGCACTTTTTTCCTTGTATATAAAGATACAGACAGAAGTTTTTGGTTTTCTATGATGATGATGACTCACGATGGTCGTTTCTCTATCGAAATTTTGGTAGGGAGAAGATTCACATAGTCATAGTCACAGAAACACATGACTTGGACTTGACAACAAGGAGAAGTAAAGTCGAGATAAAATTGACTGACTGACTGACTGATCGTGATACAGGGAGAGAATTTAGAATTCAGAATTCAGCCCAGGAGCGACAGGATGAAACTGAGATAAAGATATTCGTAGAAAAGGGAGAATGCACAAAAACCACTTGAACGTCTCTTTCGTTCGCTCGCTCGATCTCCCCCAGCTTTTGTGCTAGATTTTGGCTGCTCTAGTTATTGTACAAAATGTGGCTCTTGAAATCGTTGCTGCAGCCTCTGCCACTCGAGAAGGCGGCCGAGGAAGGAAGAAAGTGCATTTGTGGCCATAAATATGATATGAAGAAGAGGAAGAGGACAAAGATGATTTTTTAAAAGCAGGGAGAATCCATAGAAATAAAAATTCAAAATCACAACGTTACTCTATAGAAATGTATTTTGAACCAAAATTCACTGTTTTTTGGTAGAAAAGGATTATTTTTAATGTTTTTTTTCAATTTTCAGAGTATCAATTCACTTCACTAAAAACCGTTAATTTTAATAATATAAGATGCTCGGTTAGAATTTTAGCAACATGTACACAAATTCTGAGTGTTTGTTGCTTAAAAATGAAGATATGTTCTGTGGTGAGGATTTTGACGTTTTTCTAGGAAAACCGTCGGTGAAATCCGCAAAATGCGGGATGGCAATGTTATGTATGTGTATAAAGTATAAAGTAAGGAGAAGTGAGAAAAAATCGGATTTTGTCCCTCAATCTCCGGGTTTTGCACCAGCCAAGGTTTCCACCGTGAAAATCCAAGTTTGGGATCAATGCTCTTCTTTTCCCAGTTTTGTCTATTCTACATACATAAACTCGTATTCTGCGTGTCCTTGGCACAGAGACTTGGGCAAGAAATTTTTTTCTCCTGATTCCTCGGCACGATCTCGATATTTTCTACTTTCTACAATGCATACACTCTGTTTTCCCTTGAAGCTTTTCACAAAAAGACTGAGACACACAGAGAGATGGATGAGTTTTCTCCAACTTGCGTTTAAGTTTCCCCTTCACGTCCCACACACATACACATATATACACACTCGCAGTCACATTCACATTTCCATTCACGGGTTAAACTCGAATAAATAAATCCAAAATCGAAGACCCGGTTGAATTTGGATCCGAAACCGAATTTCGAATTCGAATTCGAATTTCACCTTTTCTCCGTGTCAATCCAATCCTATCGAATCCAATTCCGATTCCGATGCACGCACACACCGCACAATGCCTCACAATAGATATTCCACTTTTCTACTATTTATATCTATATGTACAGTCGTAATTGTAATCGTAATCGTACTACTAGATGCACCGCAAATTTTTTTATTTTCGCACACTTTTCCCTAAAATTCACCCGGTTTTCTATCTTCAATCTTTAGCTTTTGTCCACAGTCTCCAGATTTTATGTAGAGAATATACGGATGATTAATGATTATTTTTGGGAAAGGAAACAATTAGCAGCTTATTCGTTGAGACGAGTGCAGCTTGAATTTGGATATAATATAACATGGATAATGTGTACAAAGTTGAGGAAGATATGAGTGGATTTAATATGGCATGAAATTGCCCGTAATCCACACAACGAACGAGTGTACTATGAGTATAATATGTGTATAATCCCGGAGTGTGTGCTGGATGGCTGGTTGGCTGTCGGCTGACGCACTGGGTAAGCCTTGTGTGAACTAACCAAGCGTTGAGAAGAGACTGAGCTGGAAGAATGAAGAATGCAAGTGAGTGAGAGGGAACCCGGGTAGAGAAGCAGAGGGAAACGGACAGAGACACACACAAGGTTCGGGTGGAAGGCAAAAAACCCCCCTAATATATATCTGCCTGCTCTCCTTCTCTCCAGCTCTCCCTCTGTCTTTATCCCAATGTATCCTCTCTATTCCCCTTTCTGCCTTTTGTATGTACGTACGAACGTTTGCATACATACATTTATGCATGTATGTATTTATGCATGCGGATGCAGATATGGAAGCAAAAGGAGCCAAACTTGCACGATATGATGGGCTATATCTTTCTGTCTATCTAACTATGCATACTGATTGTGTCGCATGCACATACACTTAAACGAGTTAAAATATTGTGTGTGCGCTTCCAAGGATATAGCTATGTATGTATGTATGCATGTGTACAAATGTGCAGTAGATTTGTGCGTGTATCTCTAAAATTTTCGGCAAGATTTTCCCCTGGCCACTTGCATAATATATTTTATGCAAAAGATGTCAGATTCCCATGCTCCGAATTTCCGGATGAATGTACAATGTACACATGTAAATAATACAATAGCAACACAGTAATAATAATGATATTGTAATTTGTAATATTATGCTATCTTAACTGTCTTAACATTAACTTTCATCTCAAGTTTCGGTTTGTTTAATTGGCCTAATTTTAAGGTGCTCATCTTTAAAATACACAAGCACACTTCCATACATGAGTACTTACGATCAAGCATTACCCAGCATTTATTATGTAAATACTTGAGGAAAACCGACGCAAAAAAATTTTTAAATACAGATTTACAGATGTGTAAGACAATTTCCATTTCATTTCATCTGTGTAGAGAAATTTGTAATTTGCGAGAGCGAGAGTGCAAAAATTAATTATGGTGGAAATTAGGGTCATTAAAGCTGGATTTTAAATCTGTGTCATCCGCATCTTCCTGCTTTTTTTCTTGGTTTTGTCCTTTGACTTTGCAGTTGAAGTTGCTGCTTGCTGCTGCTGTAGTTGTTTCTCGCACACATTACACAAATTATAAATTTGCGATTCTTTTACATTGTGCATATGTATATGAAACTATTTATATGCAGGGTAGCGTTAAGCAGTGAATTGCGCGTGTAGATATGATTTAGTTGTTGCACGAGTTGGTTCTTTTGAAAATCGAAAGTTTCATATTTGCATATATATAAAAGTCCGTATGCATATATACGTATTCTGCTGGAATTAGGTGAGTCGAATATCAAAGGGTCACAAAGTCAAACCAAGTCAAGTCACTTTTACTTTCAATTTCACTCCCACTAGTTCCAATGAACCAACTCCGATCCAATTACTGTATATGTGTATGCATACAACTGCATGCCTTTCTGTATGGGAAAACACATGGATAGATACCCATGAAAAAAGCGACCTAGAAATGGAGCCAGGCTCTTGTCACACAGATGTAATATCAACTGTGAAATTTGATGTGAGACATGTCCGGTCATTCACTTACATACATTCATTTCCTCGAGCTCAGAGTCTATACAGTATACTTTCATTTGTTTTAGGCGGCGTTCAACAATGCAATGTTGTCCTCCTCCAGGCTGAATACGCATAAAATTCATCAAGGCAAAAGGCAAGTCTGAACACACAAAATGTTCTGCTCGTGTTGGTCGCTCTCATTTCTCTCCATGGGAATTGTGTCTCTCTTCCGGTTCTTCTTTTTATTCTTTTCATCTTTGATTTAATAAATTACCGCTATAATTGACTTTGATGCATCTGCTTCTGATTTTACATTGATCATTGATTTCCACCTCCTTGACCCAAATAATTAGTTAATTACAGAGCCTTTGAACAATGGCAATAAATAAAGTATGCAATTAAATTTTAGGCGGAAAAAGCATCCCAAAGTTGGCTCAATTTCCGGGAATAGTCCTGAATGATGATGATGATGACGATAAAACTTAATTTGAAAGCAACAGCAATCGCTTTGAAATTATCTGCTTTTGACTTTGTTTTTTGTACTGGAATTAAATTTCCATGATTTCCAAAGAAAGAATTCACTTTCCACCTACATATTATACTGTATCTACGATTACAAATCAATCCTGACTTTTCATTTTTTCATTGCACTGGCCTTTGAATTTACATTTGAATCCTGGAACTGTTCCAGGATTGAGTTGCTGAATCTTGCTTTAAATTTTGCATTCTGCATTTTCATTCTTTTTCATTCCCTTTTCTACTCTGTTTTTCCTCGTGACTCGATGCATGCATCCCTTTTGTCTCATAAAGTGTAGCTTGCAAAAGGGCCTGTGATTTTTACGAGTCTCAAACTGCAATTTACAACCCAAGTTGAACGAGTTATGTGCCATAATCCGAAAACCTCGTAATACATACAATCTTATGTATACGGACACAGATTTGGGTAACATGCAAAAACGTTGTAAAATCCCGGAATGAAGAAGCGAAATAAACACAAAACAACACAAAGTAAAACGAAATGGACTAAAATGGCCGCGTAAACCAAAAGGAACAGCACTTAAATTTAAATGGAAATTGCAAAGGTCCAGCCACCTCTTTCTGTCTTAGGTTTCTGCAAAATGCAAGTAAAACAGTAGCATTGTATACACGCATAAAAGATCCATAGAAATTTACACCTTGCACCCAGATTTGCAATATAAACAGCTTGCTGAAAATCAAGCATGTATATTTTACATATATCAATAGTACAATTCAAATTTGAATCGGCGGTCGTCAGCACCACCGTCATCCGAAACCCGGGTAAAATGGCAACATTTGCCTTAATTATACTTTAGTGTGGAGAAACATGCACGTTGGCATGTCAAACAGGGGTCACATTACCCCACTCGCACTTGAACGCTCAACGTTCAAAATTCTAGAGCCTGGACAATAGACAACCGTTACGTTTGTACGTTGTGTTGCGAAAGCCACATTTGAAATTTCCATACGTACGTTTAAAGAGACGTTCATAAAACTGGACCAAGAATCCCATTCAACTCAATTGAATGTATATAGCTGCACATACAAAATAATACATGCATACGCGTATAAATATGCATGGAAAAGTAAAGTTCTTCTGTATTCTCTGCATAGATCCAAAAGGAAGGAAAGGGGAAGGGATCGACAGCCCAGCCAAAGTTGAATATTTCATGTCAATAAAACTTTTGCTCGCAAATCTACGGCATAAACACAAATATAATATGTACAATGTACAGTATACATAGAAATAAAAACATGCACATTACAAGTACAAGTATGTACATTGTACATATTCACATAAAGAAACTTAATATGTGCCACATAAACGCCGACTAGTGCAAAAAAGGAAAAATGACCGACAAAAACAGCAATAATGCGACGGCAAACCGCGCAATGCTCGTCACCAAAACGACCAACTATGTACAATGTACAATGTACCAGTAAATACAATGGAAATTAATATGACCTTCTCCCCCCACAACATCCTTTTTACTTTGTGTATGTATTGTGTATTGTAACTAGATCAAGCTTACATAAAAGTACGATACACAATAGATTCGTATTTCGCGTACGTACCGCATACAAATGTAGTGCACAAGTCATTAATGTACATGGACATGTCCGTTCTCCATCACCATACAGCAGTAACAATATCCGTATCAGTTAGAGTCAGAGTAAATATCGTACGATGGATAGAAGAAGTCGTGGAGAGAGTAGAGTGTCCATTGCAGTAATAATAAAAGTGGCGATAAAAACAAGAGCAGTGTGGGAAACTGCGGCTCCCGATAAAATGCAGATCTTTTATACAGTATTATATTTGGGAAGCAAATCATGACCTATGTCAAGTCTTGAGTGGGGAATGGTCTATGGTTTGCAATGGTCTGGGTTGGCTTGGTTTGGTTTGATATCCCTTTTGATCCTCACACACACACACACACACACAAGAGCTCAGACAGTGGCTGTTATTATGATATGTATGTATGTATGAACGACGACGAGGGGGAAATAAGACGAGGTCATTTCATACATGGAGAACCAACACTAATTTAACTCTGGGACTCCCTCGCAGCCCATGAGGAGTAACGAGGAGAGAAAGGCAAAATCACCAAAAGCTAAAGAGAGAGAGAGAGAGAGAGAAACTTGAAACTTCTCGCCCACTGACTGTCATACAGTAAAAGTACGCAGGCTAGAAGTGTCTATTTAATAGAGGCGAGTGTAGTAGTAGACAGTGGACCGTTCCACACAACAACAACACAACACTTATCTTCTTCCCCGAGGATTAGTCACCAGATGAACCATTATCATATCATATCGTATCACATGATCCGCACATTTTGTTTTTCATGTACGTGCTTAATGTTTTTGTACAGCTAAAATTTGGTCACTGTACGAAAATCATCGGGATCACACTGCTAAAATCCACCGCAAGTATTGAATTTTTGTTCGCAGAACACAACAATCCAAAACAATTTGCGAAAACATTGGAATCCGTTTCATTACACAAGGACCATTTTGTTTTTGTTTTTATCCTGCTGCTGTTGTTGATTTACTTTTATAAATAGATCAAGAATCACCTAAAACGTAAATTGATTCTAGTGGTTAGCATTAAATTTTTTATGAGAGAAGCCCTTATTTTCCTATAGTATGGTTCGACGCCTACTCCAACGTAATGAAGCCATTAGCTTAAAAGTACATGTACAGTGTACAGCTTTTTTTGGGTAGCGGTTAACTTTGTTTTGTTTTACTAGTTATAAAACCGCGTACACATTACCGCATTTGTAGTTTTTGTTTAGCTTTCGGTTTTATTGGAATGGAAGGTACATACATATAGATTTTGATGATTTGGAGTTGACGAGAAAGTGTTGAGTTTTCCTTTGGCTCCTTCCTAATTAGTTGTTGTTTTTCTGTTGTTCTTTTTATTGTTTTGTATTTGCGTTTTGGTTTGAGTTTTGACTCTTGGCTATGCAAACTTGCCCGGGGATCAGAGAGCGGCAGTCAGTCTAATTCACAATAAACATGTAAAAGTGTGTAATGTGTAATGAGTGGTGTCTCGAGTCTCGAGATATCGGGGAACCGTATAACGTTATCTGGAATCTAGACGTAATCTGGCGGCTAAATGTGTGGTACACTAAACGGGAAATTTCCTACACGTAAATAACACTCTGGAAGAATGCTCAATTTGCATATGTAGAGTCGTGTGCTAAGGCTGGAAGTTGGCTTTGGTTTTGGTTTTGGCTTTGGCTTTGGTTCGCTTACAATTAGACAGGGATCACAACTCCGAGTCAAAATCTAAAGTTTGTGCATTTAGTATGCACACAAATTTGTGTAGGTGTGTTTATTATTTTTTGCATATCCATACACTGTACATTGTTCATACATACACTTGGTTAGTAGCATATAGTCAACGTTTTGTTTTTTACGGGGAAACTGCGTGTGTCTCTTAAATTAAAACATCCTCTTGTAATTAACATACTTTTCATAATTAGCCAGGAGAGAAAGGCCTCCGACAAAACTTTATCGTCCGGATCACACACCCAAAAGCAAACGCAAAAACAAAAGCTTGTAATAACTTGTAACACAAGGTAGGCGTATATACATAATACATATGTATGTATGTATGTACATTGTACAAAGTACAAAGACAAAAGCAAAAGAGCAGCCAACCAGTCCGCCAGCAAACAAGCCAACTTTGTCGATTAGACGATTACACGCTTTTCTTACATCGTCCTTGTTTTTGTTGTTGCACAAAGGCAAGTTGGCGCGCGACTTTTTCCTTAAAATATTCCACAGTATATATAGAGATTTGGCACATTCAAAAGAATCTTCTGTATTCTGTACGCACCAATTACTATGTCTATCCCTGTTTTTGACAGTGGCTTCTAAACCTCTTTAATGTATGTACATTTTTTGCGCCTCATGTTTTGTTCTGTCCTTCCACCTACGCCGCCTGTTTCTATTGGGAAACTTTTTAACTATATTTATGTATGTATTATGTATGTCTACTGTCTACTGATTTGATTCGTGTGGATAATGTGTCTTTACGCGGATAGTTTATTCAGGCGTAATTTAGTGGTTGCACCACCACAACATCATATAATATTCCCATGGCTGTGCTGTTTCTTTTTCGTTTATTTTCTTTGCACTTTTTTCCGGACATGCAAAGTTTATATATAACGTATTCGTGTATTGCAGAATGGATGTAAAAATTGTCAATGCAACTTACAATACAATCTAACTATGTATGTGTATTAGAGGAAAGCCAGCTGTGCATAAGTATTTATTATTATTATTGTTATACGGATAGGGAAAGGATGTCTTGCAAGAGAATAAGGACGAAATGTGCATCGGAGGAAAACAGTGAAAGAGCAGGTAGAATATACAGTATGTACCATGTAACATCAAATATGGTACAATGCGTATGTACATTTTACATTGTTAGTAAGGAGCGGACCATAATTTAGTGAAAGGAGACATGCAATGCCTTGAGCTAAAATGTTCAAAGTACATAAATATACATTTACACACACAAAAACACGGCGTGCATAATATCTTATGTACAATATTTCCTCAGTCTCTATGAAAAACAGCGCATATTGTGTAGTTATGTATAAATACACATTTACGTATGTATGTTGTATGTTGGAGCTATAAAAGACGCAGACACGCTTCACTTTTTTCCACCGCGGGATTTTATTTTACGCATGTTGAAGTTCAGCTCAACTGGATGTATGTATGTATGTAAACTGGAGCTGGAACTAAAAACTGAAACTAGGACGCGGGGACGCGTTACTCCGTACTTTGTGCTTTTTCGGCAAAATAAATATGGGCTTTATACTCTATTCTTATTTTTTAAATGCAATACCATGCCGAGTTACGTAACCGTGGCTTTCTCTGTATGTGTACAGTGTACAGTGTACAGCGTACAGTCAATATCATACGTACATACGCTATATAGGTATTTCTGGTTCCAATGTTTCCCCTCATTATTTTTTAAGCCCTATCGTCAATATATCATAATATTTTTGGGATGTAATTAAATTCTTAAATACAGGTCTCCCGCTCCTTCTTTTCACTTTTATTCTTCCCTCCGCTTTCCCTTCCACGGCCTTGTGTGTGTATAGTGTATAGGGTGTATTGTGTATGACGATCGCTGGTAGTAATCATTGTTGAATTATTATACAAAATTACTCTATACCCATATAGCTCAAATGGAGATCCTTTTGTCTATATGTACATGTACTGGCGTCAATTAATTTGTCCAAAGTCCAGACGTGCGTGTAGTATACATTACACATAATACTTACTTATTACTTATAGATACATAATATTTCTTTTATTTCAATTTTCTACCCAAATTACAATGAAAATGTGAGTACGTGTTGTATATTTACGTATCATTACCATAACATTATGCATGTACGATGTACGCAATTTGAGTTTTATACCAAATTCTAGGAAAATGAAGAAAGTCACAATGTACAGTTCTCATGGTTGCAAAAATGGAAGCAAAATGCAAAAGAGTGCAAAATCGAATTAGGTTACAGACGCTTCAAACTCCCAAGTATATAGGTAAACACACACAAACAAGACTGTTTATTTTTTAAGACGTACATACTTTCAGCATACAAACCGACTTTTCATTTTCTCACTACTTTCCACACGCTAATAGACGGCGAAAGCAATGAGTGAAAGTTAAGTATTTGTTTCTACCCGAGAGTAATTTTCTGCAAGGAGTGAAACGTCTTAGTTTCCCACAGTATAATGCAGTATGTATGTAATGAGACTCCATTGTGCTTACATAGCGTAAAGATGCAGACGATACTGGGTTTTCCACAATATTTTTGTAAATACATATGCACTTTGGCCTAATGGAAATTACGCTGAAATGAGACTTTGGCTGTCTCAATTTCATTCCGTTTCCTCCAAATTGAGAATTTGCCGGGGGTGGGTAGACCATGCAAGCCGCTCATATTTCATACACGTTCTTTAGAAACACATACATACATAATTTTAAGCTAAGCATTCATGAATATTTTCTCAGCATGCTTTGTTCAAGGTAAAGTTCTTATCCGGGTGCTTTTTGTCCATAGCTTGCTTCTAACATTTATAATATGACTTTCTCCCTTTTCCTTTCCCTTTCGCTTTCTTTGTATACTAGCCGTATGAATAATGACGATAATTGCAATAATAGCAACAACAGTAGTATTTTTATTATTAAACAGAGTAACTATTTATACACTATATACATTTCGATACACATAGTTTCTATCCTTGTCCCTCTGTTTGTGTACAGGAAATTGGAAAATTGGGGAATTATGTAAAATGTGGAATTTTTTCGTTTGTCCGGATCCTCGGAATAAACGCTTAAACAAAATTACATAACGAACTGTTTGTGCCCTTTCCCCTTTTACATACTTGTACCATCATATGTATGTGCAGTTCTGTATTGATCACATGTGTATGCATGTACAAAACACTGCATGCGCGATTTAAACAAAGTAAGTATACAGTTGCAGTGTCCACAAAACTTTTCGTTAGTTAAAACAGGATAAAATAATATACGTGCTATTCACAGCTATGCTTACGTAATGTGAGTGAGAGAATGAGGAAGAGAGGAAAAAGGAAGCGTGTCTTATTTTATTTAATAATTATAATTAATTAGCCCCCGCGACTCCGTCCACAATTATGCATTACCACACTATATGTAGCCCTGCCATGTGCCCATAGTATATTTACGTATGGCTGTGGGTATCGCTGCATGCGCGATGAATGAATAATTAATAAGTCGCATAATACATACACACATACATACATTAGTCGGAACTCGAGCTGGAGTTAAACCAGAGAGCAAAGTGCGTGTACTTTATGCTTTTAACTCTTTTTCTACAATATTCACTCATAAGGTATGATCCATGATATATTCACCCATTTTTAATCCAGCATACCACGTAATATGTTGTATGGTTTCTGCGGCCCATTTTTCATGTCACACGGACAACCTTGAGAGTTGAGAGAAACTCGAGCCGGACTCTGATTGGGATCTTGGACCGTAAAAATGTGTAAGCTAGTGTAACTTTATCCGTACCTATGTATGCATGTATGTAATGTTAATGTTAGATCCTAGTCTGATTTGATTTGATGAAGACTTGTGGAAATTTTAATGAAGTAAAAATTTCCGTGATTTAGTGCAATACTAAACGGTATAAAATGCACGACCAATTTTTTTGTGCAAGCTTTCCCTATTTTTGATGCTTTGATTATGCGACAATAGTTGCAAGAATATGCAGGTTAATGTTTGACTGCATTTCTCCAATTAATCGAGCAAGTTTGCTTGTACAACAAATGTGTACTGTAAATTGTAAAGTGGACACAAGTTGCTGGCTGCAGTTCCTGCAGTTGAGCACGAAAGGGGACGGCGGAATGTGTGTCTAACAAGTTTAAATGCGTATTTACACTACGGGGATAAAGGGCTGCAATACATATCTATGTAGTTTGATACACGCGGACAGTGTGTGTGTGTGTGTGTGTATTTACAGAAGACTGCGGAGTACAACAGTTGTGTGTAAAGTACAGAACTAGGAAGTGTTACAGCGTCTATGTATACAGGCAGCGAGTTGGTATATTTATACACATAAGCGTGTACCTTGTACCTATGTTTGGATAGATGTGTGTATGTGTGTGTGTGATTGTATATAGGCGACAGATTTGCAGATAATGGACGGGGAAATGGTTAAAAGGATTTATGTTTGGCAGACTTGACTAAATGGCTTTTGATCCTCATGACTTTTTCCTCCTCGTGGCCTCACGCTGATGTCACTGATATTCGCCAGCAGGGTACACAGACAAACAATCCATCCTTTCGCATATCGCATCTCTTCTCCTATTTTTCTTCCCTCCTCTCTCTCTGTCTCTCCCTTCTTTTTCCAGGGTACAATATATATTACCTATTGTCCCGTCCCATCCAGATGCCAATAACCATAGAATATCCAAGCAGTATGGCAATATAGCGATATGTAGCGGTGGCAATGACAATGTGACAAGGCGATCGCACAAAGCATAAGCAGGACACCAGCAAACATACAAACAATGGACAAAATGAGATTTTGCACAGTTTGCAAAAATCACGGCTGAGTTTTCATGGCTCATTGACAAATAACAAAAACAGTATACATAGCAAGAACACCAAGTAGACCAAGACCAAAGGGACAATACAATAAATAGTGGATTGTTGACTTAAACGGAACAATCGCTTTTTCCCTACTCCGTCAACGATTAAGGACACAAAAACTACGCACTGATACCTAACGGAAAAAGCTTTAATTTTGTGCAAATTTTCCTCAAAAAAATTTACTGCAGACAGTATTTTGCAAAATACATAATGCTAGGCTTTTATCATATTGCGAAAAAGAGCAGCTGATTTCCACCTGGATTTTTGCACAAAGATGTACAAATCCATACAAATAT
>JAQIVE010001017.1:0-28659 GCA_034698285.1 Sminthurinus bimaculatus
CGAATCATAGAAAACCAAATTACACGTGTCGGCTAAAAAGTGTTGAAGTTTTTTTAGAAAAATAATTTGGCGCCAAAATTTGAATTCTAACGACTTCCCCAGGTGGCTCAAAATTTGACCTTGTGTGACCCCGAGGGCAGCGCCACCTGGAGTCTGGTAGGCATGCCGAAAAAAACTTTGGACTTTCATCTACAAGTGACTTTTGACCCCATGTTGATATTCGCAGTGGTTCCTGAGAAATGATTTTTTACTTTCCAGTCGTACCTTGCTGATCACCCTGTACATACATACATACGTAAAATAATTATTGAAATGTTCGAAATCCGAAAAACATTTGAGGTCAACTATGTGTGTATATCAATTATTGACCTTCACTTTTACTTAGTTTAAAGTCTAATTTGACCTTATTATCCCATTCAGATGAAGCAAAGTGCTATGTAAATAGTTAACGTTTAAAAAGCTTTCTGAAATTAAAAACAAAATAAAACTCGTCACAATGTGGCGGGCCATTTCTACATTTTACACTCTGCGTCTACACACAGGTAGTGTTATAAACTAAAATACTTTCAAATGTAAATGCACTCCTTCCAGACTTTCAGTCATCATCTCTAATCCCCAGCTTGGAGTATATCCAGATCCAAATCATACATTACAAAAGATACTGGAATAACACTGTTTATGGTACATACATAGATGATCTAGACATATTGTAGTCTACAGACAATCCTTATAAGCTTATATGTATGTGTAGTTAGCCACAGCTAACACTTGTATTTTTTGTGTTATATCTATATAGTGCCCTACTGCGTTCATTGTACCTACACACAATTGTATACATTGCATATATACATGCATGTACCCATACAAGAGATGATTCTGTATAAAGAAGAAAGAAGTGTAAACTTTTTACTCCAGGACAGCGTTTTTACTACAACCAACTTACAGACACACACAATTAGAATACAAATGCATTATAGCTATTATCAGGGCTGTGTATAGTAAATAAGTTGAACGTTCTGCCTTCAGTTGAATAAAGAAGAAGAAGACTTTTTTCTCCTCTCACTCGCCTCCACATACACGCAGGGCTCCTTCCAATTTTCAAGACCTATACATATATACATAATACATACACATTAATACAAAAAAGTTTCTTCAACTCCAATGGAGAGAGAGAGTGTGTGTGTGTATTGAGTAAAATATTGAATATCATATGACCAAAAGTGTATACTTAATGCTTATAGTTAAAATATACAACACGGAGCCTTAATAATACAGTACGGTGGAGCACAAGCATTGATTCATATGCAGTAATAACTGGATAAAATATATTATGTAAGTTATTACCTAATATAACATGGAGATAGTGGATAGTTTGCACTGTACATAGATAAGTCGTGTATACACAATACACACACACACACATGTACACCGAGGTTGATGATAGATTGTGAATAAGCCTGGGACGCATCTTGAAGATCTCATGAGTGAGGGAGTGAGTGTGTGTGTGTGTGTGTGTACTATAGTTTTGCCTAAGCCCCGGAATACACCTCTGACTCACAAAAAAACTGCTGACGAAAAGAAGGGATGAAGCATAAAAAATTAAGGAACAAACTAGCTTCAATTGGACATTATATCCACACACTAAACACTAGATAATACAGGCAATGCTAAAATTTTAGGATGTGGAGTGGACCGAAATCGTAGAGAAAGAGAGGGAAAGAGGGAGTACAGTAAATATTGTAGTAGATTGTACATCTTTTCGATATTTAATGGTAATAGTTAGTCCCTATATGTATGTGCAATGTGCATGTGTGATATAAAGATGGAGATAAAATAGAGAATAAAAAAATATGCATGTAGACGTGTATGCTACACGTGTATGTGTGGACACATTTTATACGCGTATTTAAATATATGTAAAGTATATATGTCATTTTCAACGTAAAAAGGAAAAAAAACGAAACGTGGTTAGCTTCACTTGCATTTGCGTTGCGTACGTCGGCCATCGAACATGCACAATGTAAAATACAAAATACAGTCCACAGTACAACAGCAACAAGGACGACTCGGCTTAAATTACCAATCACTATACATACAATATACATACTACAGTCGTATAGTAGTTATGTATTATGTATACGAGTTTTTTACAACTTACTATGGTTATTATAGTTAGGAGACGCTCCATGACTAAACTTGGCTTAGTTGCGTAGTATCATTGTGGTAGTAGTAATAGTAGTAGTAGTAATTGTAGCCATAGTAGTAATATGAACAAACGAAAGGAGAAAACGAAGGCTACGACCACTTCACGCGTTTTCTTCTTCCTCTTCTTGTTTCAAAATCAAAACGAAGAAAGAAAGAGAGAGAGAGAGAGAGAGAGAGAGAGAGAGAAGCAAAAAAACGACGAATTGAATAACCTGAACATGCGAAGATTGAAATCAGCAGCAACAGCGTCTTTTTCTTTTCACTTTTTCACGGTTCCAGATCTCAACATCTTTGCTACTCTCTTTACTACTTTTGTTCATATGTATGAGTAAGAGATGTGCCATTATAACTTGAAAAGTGGGGTTGAAGCACCTCACAAGTATACAAGCTTTGTGTGTATATTATTATCCTGTATACTCTGTACACACGCAAGAACCACCACCAACCACTGTAATATATTTTATACTACTTCAAAGTGTATTTTATACCGAATCTTGTGTGTGTCGATTATTGATGTATATATATAGGACATCATTATACTGTTTGTATTTTATGCTGTACAAAGTACAAAATACAGAGATAGACCTTGATGGCACTGTCCATGCAGTCTCTTATAATAAAGATCATTATAACAATAACAATACAGCGTCCATTTATCTTTTCTCGCACTATAGCCATGCACTGCACTCTTTTTTTATGTAAGTACCTACAGTAATTAAATCTCAATGCTGCTACTATTTACAATTTTATAGAATCAACATATCATTTCGGCAGCAACATTAACACTAACTAGAAGAATGACTTTTCCATTTTTTGCTTTTGAACTTGAAAGATTTAAACTTACTTACTGCTGTGTATACATATATTATGTTATATCCATGTCTGATTGCATCAAAAGCTGTCCAGTTATCTATTTTTTTTAGAAAAAAAGAAGACTATATTTTTTCCATCAGCATCTAATAGCCTTACAATCGAGCAAATGATATGTAAAAAGTCCCAGAATCTATAGAAACATACTCATCTTTCATTAGAAAACTATATTTCCCTTTAAAATAACAAAGCTGATTCCCCGTCTCGTTTCACTTTTCTTTTATCTGCTGGATGGCTATTCAAATCTCTTGTGGCTATGAATAAAATAACATGAGGTTTATCAATATTAGCATTTTGATTTGCACCGGCCTGTGTGAATTTACTTCTTATAGATATAGTTAAATATGCATAGTACAGTGAAAAAATGACGCGTATTATTTAAAATATTTAGTTTTTCTAAGTTGTGTATACATGCATATTGTACTTATTACGTATAGAATATAGAAATAGGTGTATTATGTATGTAAATGCACTATAAAATTATGTATGCACACAATGACGTATCACGCGAATGTATGTATGTGTTTTGTATAATTTGGGTATAATTTTTCGGATGTCGGAATTAGTATTTGAAATGTAGGAACAAGAGAGCATGGAGCAGAGGATGAGAGAAAATGAAATGAAAGAGTCATGATGAAACTGTAGATTTGATAGAATTAGAATTAGAGGGAAAGACAGAAGGAAAGAAAGAGAGAAACTGTCAGCGTCTCCTCATCCCTCTTGGCTTAATGGTATTACCTACTTGTACATAAATGTAATAAATACATGAACATGAGACATAAGGTCTCATGCAAATGAAATCCAGAGCTCACTTCTTATTCTTTTTCTGTGTATTATTCTTTCTCTCTCTCTCTCTCTTCTTTTCTTTCTCTGCTCTGGCTGGACCTGGAAAAGCAATGCGGAATACAACTGAAAAGAACAACAAGACTAAGAGAAGAGGCAAACGAATTACTTTGGGAAATATCTACTACTATATACCGTCAAACAGTTAAAATGAATGCAGTGTGTACTTTTCCCCTCACGATTTCAATACGTTTTGCTCAACTTCAAACTCTTAAAACAAGGGTTCCTAAAAATCAAGTAGACTTTCACCATTAAATATTTGCATGTATAATGCTTTCAAAAAGGGAAATCTATGGCCTGTCGTACTATACATACGGTAATACAGATAGTCCAGTTGCATAACCACGGACCACGGGCTTTTCTTGTGTGTATAGCTAGCTGTATAGGTAAAATATATTCTATTGAAAATAACTACAAAGAAAAGGGGTGAGAGAAAAAAGTCGAATCAAAACGTACTGTTTCGTCGTCTGTGTCGTGCATACATTTAAAGTGCATTTTAGGAATTAGATTGACTTTGAGTGAGGAGGGAGCCAAAAGAACCAAGGAAGGAAAGAAAGGAATAATTGGACTTCATCTCCATCAATGTAATCCGTTCAATGTATTGAATGTATGTATGTATGTATGTATGCATAACGTACACCGTAACCTTTTCCATCTTTCTCTTACTTCCTTCAATGCTTCGTTCATGCAGGTAAGTAATACGTATGTACATGTATATTTTGTATACTCATGTATCTATGTGTATTACTTTTCTCAAACTGCTGTTCCATTAGGTTAATATGCTTTCACCACGACAGCTCTTGCTTCAGTTGCTACTCGGCACACTCTCATCGTCTTTCAGAAATCGACTCATCAGTTTCCTTCTCATCCATCATGAAAGACTCCATGTTTCATAATGCGCCGTTTTCTCATTGAAATCTCTGTATATAATATTCATCTTATTCAACGACAATGGATTCTATGCATATGTATATTGACTTCTAATGCTTTGAATGAAAAACTCCTTGTTTCAATAATCAAGCAACACAATGCATACCATAAAATCTTTAATAGGGCTGCAGCCGCACTATTCGAAATTTTAGCCATAGAAAGTATGTACAGTGTACATGCAATACAATCAAATGGTAAAATCTATGGCATGCCGTACTATTCCAACATGCAGCGCTATTTCAGATTTTACGGTATATTGTACATTGAACTTTTCATTCTCTAATGGTCATCATCTCTGTCTCTCTTCCTTTTTCTCTATATAATTGTACGAGATTCTGCTGTTAACTTCTGCTACCGCTCAAGATGATTAGCATTCTACGCCTATGTACAGTCGAGTATTGTATAAAACATAGGTAGGTACTTGTATTCAAGTAAACGCAATTTATGTTGAATAAGTATCCAAAAGTCAGAGGAGATTAATAAGCACATTAATACATAATAATAATATTGATATTTTTTCTACAGATTTACGCAAGGTTAGGAAAGGAAATGTCTAATTTTGGTTAAAACTCACAGTGCCACCAAATCTCAATTTGAATGACATGTGTATACACTATACACATGCGTACATACGATGACAATGACAATGGCATGCAATCAAAGGTTCAACAGAAATGTGGGAAATGGAATGGATGCACACGTAAAGTCTCAACTCATACTTCATATGCCTATTTACGGTCATACAATGAGACTGAATAGTGGAAAAATTTAACGCTTTCCTGACAGATTTTTCGTTACTATAATAACGATGCAGTGCATGTTTGTTATTTACCGTACATAATACATCCATTATATATACGTAAGTATAGACAGGCCGTGGTGGATGCATAAATGACCAGTTATATAGACTATATGACCAGTTATCATGTCATTGGGAGCTCCATCGAAACGTCAAATTCAAAATTTTCCAGCTTAGAAAAAAATTCATGTATACCAATATGTATACGTATAGCGTTGCTTTCTTCGCATGGTATGACAGCGCACGCCTGAATGCTATAAGTATAGGTACCAATGTATCAGTAAACATTCAATTTTCAGCTAGTGACAAAAGTAATAAGACAAATATCATTTGAACTTGCCTGCTCCAATATTGTTTGCGGGTTAGACTAAACGACATTGTGCATGTTCTTCTATAACATTGTAGGGAAAATTCTGCGTTCCTGTGTATGTAGAGAGATGCATGGCATCGGTCCACATTGGATTATGTAGGGTAAAGCTAAGAAACGAAATTTTACATGCTTTGTATAAGAGAAATGTACAGTATAGGTTTTGTCGAACCATGTTGCGTTGTTCATCGACTAACTTATCGCTAATGTGTAATGGAGAACATGGACTCTAATCGTTGTGTCTCATGTTCCTCATCATCTTTCGTCATTTGTAATTTCTTGTTATCAATTTGCTATGTATATGGCCTGCCAGCTGAAGACACAACAGTTGTTGGTGAAAAGCTACCTACATGTATAGTTATTATATTATATAACTTAACATGGTCGTGCAAAGTAGGAAGAAATGTTGTAAAATGAATACGATGAGGAAACATGAGACATTGTTGTTTTGTTATACATTTTATACAGTAAATACAGTAACTAGATTGCCCGTCTAAGATTGAACGGGAACTATGTAGACAGGCTTTATGTATATTGCTTATAATATCTAGTTTGCATTTTAAAATGCCTAACTTATTTCTAGAACTGGCAGTCTAATTTTTAGCAAATATCTAGTTGTTTAACTGCGAACTCGCAAAGAATAAAGATTGATCTGCACTAGGGAAATGCTGTAAAAACTAAAATGTGCGTTATTTTATCGCCGTGAAAGAAAATTTTCAAAGCACATTAAATACAATATTTTTAAAGCAAGTGCAATACAGCAAATAATGCATGCTGAAATATTGGTCACCAAAATAAAGGACCGCACATACTACTTGAAATTATATACCGACAGATAACACAAAAAATTCAGCAAAAGTTATTTCGTACATACAGTGAAAATGATTATCATGTGTTAATTACTATTTTTATTTCATCTTTAAATTATTTTTGTTATGCACATAATCATGAAGAATGATTGGGATTTGTGATGTTTAGCGTTTTTAAAGTCTTACAATATTTTACATACATAAGCAATAACAATAATAACAACAGCGCTAAGAAACAATAATAATAATAAACAACAATGATGATAGTGAATATCAGAGTCTGAGAGGAGGAACAAGAAAGCATTTGACAAATTCCCTGCTGCATCCAGCACACTTACAATCCAGAAATTTTTCCTTTGTAATTGAAAATCTTCAGCGTGTGTGTGCGTGTGTTATACATGACAATCCCAGGCTGTCCCAAAGGAGAAAACGATCGAGGCAATTAACCATCACACAAAATATATACATGGATGCATAATGCATACATAACGTATAATACACTTTTCAAATGGATGTTGCATATCTGCATGATACCCTGTCCACATCCATCTATCCATGCACAAATTCATAATGTTGACATGGAGTAATCATGAATTTTTCTAAATAGTTATATAGGGCTGTAAATTTAGTGCGTGTGTAAACGTCGTACGTGTCAATCGTCATGCAAAGACGAGTGAGAGAGGGACAAAAAAGCAAAAAAAAACAAAATAGTGTACTCTCTTTCTCTCTCTCTGTCTCTCTCTCTCTTTCCAAATGAGAGGAGAGGGGAAAGAAATATAGATTCCAAAAATCAGGTATAAAGAACATGCAGTGGACATGGCATGACATGGCACATGAAACAAGTTTTTGCCCCCGCTGTAAAATAGAATATTATTGTCTTTCTCTCACTGTGCACAAAAGTCTGTCAGTTGACATATTAAAATAATATATGTATGTATGTATGATGTACCTACATAGGTCTGATATGTTTCTAATTTTTTCAAATTATCATCAACTCACCGTCCTTGTTCTCGTCCCTGTCTTGGCTTGCTCTTGGTCTTTGTGCCCCTTTTTAGTTCGTGGTCAAGTTTAAAAGAGTGTATCAACATCAACCATGCTGGTGCTGATGGTGATGTACATTCGTACCATACAATGCCACGGGTATTTTCCGTTTCGTGCTCTGAGCATGCAATCTCTATTCGATTCAATTTTATACATTACAGTCCTTTTATACATTATTATACATTGCACATAATATCTATGAGCTTGCAAGTGTGTGTATCATGCTTCTTGCCCCGCTCTTCCTTTCTTTCTTTCTTTCTTCTCATCTCTTCTCACACACAAGCCTCATACTTTACTACATGAATGTCAACACTGTTCCATGTCATTTTACCATAACGTTGCATCATCAGCAGCATCATTATCACTATCATCACTAAAGGTAGTATGGGAATATGTAACCAGACCATGTGCGTGGACACAAATGAATTCAATGTCGACTCTTTTTATCACTTCTCCACACATTAGGCGGGAACCCATCCCTACTGAAATAGCAAAATGTACATGTAAATGTACAGTAAAATGTAAGATTTTATGTAGCGAAGATGTCAAAATGCACAGAATCGCTGTTTTTCTCACATTAAAAATGTAACCAAGTCTAGGTTGACCTGACAATCAGGGTCGGGTGCAGAAAATGTATACATTTATGTACATAGCATTGTTATTTCGCCGTACATGCATGTCTACATTTTATTTCCATAGAGATAGGTTCGCCCCTATTTTATACTAAAGATTGGTAGACGGTGGATCGAGACTTGAGCTGCTGGGTTGTTTGTGTAAATGGGAGTAACAGGTTGTGAGTTTTGTCGCATTCATTATGAGCCTGTCAATCTGTCATCCTTTCACTCAATTGGAATGCCATTCAAAGGGCTCCTCTCTCTTTCCGTCTTCCCCCGTTCTTGCCCTTTCCATTAGTATCCACAATAATATTGTAGATACATACATATACAAAAAGTGTATTTCAGACGCATCTTTATACTACAGACGATAGATAATGGGTGGATTGATCTCTATATGGTATATATATGTACTGTACTGTGTCTATTCTCGATTGCCTGTGTGTTCATTGAAATACTGCCGCGTCCTCCCTCCTCCATCAGTTTCTTCTCCCCTCTCCTTCGTCGTCTCTTTCTGTTTCTCTTCCCTTGTCTCTGTCTTCGCTCCCTCGGTCTCAATCTCAATTCCTGTTGTCACACAACCACACCTTTTCTCTCTGTCGTAACTTGTGATTCTTCGTCTTCTTCTTCATCTTTTCGAAATTCAATTGAATCCGGTGTTGGCTCCATCATCGAGAACAAGATGACAAGCACAGCCGATGAAAAGAGGAAGAAACATGATTGTATCTACTATATGTACAGCATAAATTTTGCTCCTTTCTCCCTTTCTTAAATTTAGGATAGTTGGCTATTAAAATATCGATATTAAAATCAAAACACAAAAAGTGTTGTTATAAAATACAGATATATAACCTTCATTAGGAGATCTTCGTTTCAAGTTAAAATCCCACGCTCTCTGCATATATATATATGCCTATAAGTGTGTATGTATAAGCCATTAGACTTGGACTCGGAGCCCAGAGAAATGGATCAATAGAAATGAAATTGAGAATCGAATCGAAATCCGAGGATTTAGCCAAGAAGATAAAAAAAATAAAGGGAAACCCTAGATCAGGAGTCTGTGAAGAAGAAGAAGAAGGAGGCGGAGGAGATTTAATCGTCCGTTGGCGACCACGACCACACACCGAGATCATGAGACGAAGAAATTGTGGCCCTCACTTGGAAAATGTTGGACCTTAAAGGAAAAGCAAAAGTAAATAAGTAAGCTAACTGACTCCGAGTTTGGTCTTTGGTTTGAGTTTTGGGTTTGGTTTGGGGGCGACGACCGAGGAGAGAATCAGTATCAAACCTCGAGCTCAAATCTTTCATCATTCATCGCCCTTATTGCATTACACACATGTACAATGTACACATATAGGTATCCTTGCTCGCTATTATTATTGTATTTCTGTCCTTTGCATCGCACATCACACGATACATATCAGTACTGACCACTGTTTGTTGCGATATGTATTTACATTGTACATTGTACATACTGCTACAAAAGCCAATAGACGGATCCTTTTTTCCGGTTTTATTGTGTCCATTTGATGTGCTACTGCCGCTACCGTTACTTGTGCTTCTTGCTCCTGATTTTGAGTTTTGTGCTGTCGGCAATAGAATAAAGAGAGAGAGAGAGAAAGGAATGGGCAAATCGCTTTTTCCTCCTTTGTTCGTCAGTCGGTCAGACTCGGACGTCATAGAAATACATAGAAGAGTGAAAGTGAAAATACCAAATACTGATATCTGTGTCTTTCTCCACGGCTGGATCACTCGTCAATTCAATTTCCTTTCATTTTATTTCATTCCCCGGACAACATGATCGTATGTACATTGTACCTACACTATGTAGTAACTACAAAAGACGAAAGGACCTAATGGCAAAAACCTGTACAGAAATAACTCAGAGTTGCTTCAACTATTACTAAAGTTTCCTGTACCTGTATTCGAGAGTAGCTTAATAAGAAACCTTACACAAGGCTCATATTTGCCTTGGTTTTTTTGAAGAAAAAGGCTCTGTTAACACTTTTTTCGTGTATTTGAATTTTTAAAATGCTTACCTAAATTGCGCTGAAGAACAGAAAACAGGAACGCTGCGAGTGGAGATTCTCTTTTCCCTGTGGTCATGAATTTTGTATCGGGACTCAATGGAAAGTATGATTGTATGATTGAGCAAAAAGGAGCGAAGGGTGGGCAAAGGCAGAGAAAGTACATGTACATGTAAAGTATGTATTCTAAGTGCATTTCAATAGCGAGTCAAAAGTCACAGGATCCGTAAACAGCATTGCGAGGAGGCGAAAACGAATAACATGTACAATGTACTAATGCACACAGTAGACAGTATACAGTTTCCAGCCTCCTTTTGAGTTTTGACCTTTTTATTCTAGATTCCTGACATGACTTCAATCCAAAGCGATTGCCCGTGGAGCTGAGGCCGGGAAATAAGTGGAGAAGTGGAAGTGGCAACTCAAGCTACACAGCTCGCGACTCGACGTGTATAATGTATACATTTCAAATCGATCCTGACACGGGCAATCAAAATAAAAAAGGAGTTATTTGTATATGTTTGCCTGTGTAACTGTATATGTATATTGTGCATATATTGTAGGGAGTCTGTTTTTCCCCTTTTCTCCGATTCTTTAGCTTCCTTGGATTGACTCTACTACGTAGCCTTTTTCACGTAGTTGTTTTGTGCACAGAGAACTTTCAGTCCATCCAGCTTCAACCTCCAAAACCAATGCCAACTCCAAGTGGAGGATCTAACGCAAAGTACATTAGACATTAGTCGAAAATTCTTATAGACTCGAGTCTCGAGTTTCAGCACTGACTCAAGTTTCACTTCATCTTGGTACATACATACATAGAGGAGTTGGTAAAAAGTACGCGTACAAATACGGGAATCGGTCCTCGTGAATCATGAATGACCGGCAGCCGTACCTACATAAATAAGTGTGTATGATATGCGTACGAATGCCAGTATTCGGCGTTTGTTGGTGTTTGCACAGTCTATACAGACTAACGGCAAGTTATCCTATAAAACTGTGTAAAAGCAAGACTACAAATGGAGGTATGGAGATGACTGGCCCCTTGGCCTGTTTGATAGTTGATTTTTCTCAGAGTGAATTATGTTCAAAGTGCATCCGCTCCTGTGCTTTCTCTCCCGTTTCCCCTCAGTTCCGTTTCTTCCATTTCTTTTCTTCTTCTTAAGAGCAACGATAAACTCTTATACATATTTACAATTGTGCAAGTCTCAACTCCCAGCTTCAGTTTTTTCCAGTGTGTGTGGTGCATGGAAGAGTGAAAACGAGGAGGAAACGCTGGCATCTCCAACCTTCTGCACGCAATCCACAGACCAAAGTGAAAGAGAACAATCCTACCTTTCTATGTAGTTATTCCGCTTTCGCTCCCGCTTCCTTTGTGCTTTTTACTTTTTATTTACTCCGTGATTTCTATTTCTACAGTACGATGCAACACAACCCAATACAATACAATACACACATTTATATGCATAACAATGTATGTCTCTGACGTCTCCAAGAAACCATGTAAAACAATACAATTCCACGTCCAAATCAAAATCCAAATCCAATGCCCAACTCTTTTCGTATGTATGTAATAACATTGAAGAAATGACTGCAGGCCCTTTTTTGCTCAACTTTCTATGCGTTTTTCATGGCCAATGTCAAAAAATGTTTTGGTTCTTTTGTTTTTCAGAATTTTTTCGACTCTATTTGCTTTTTCCGATTTGGATTTGAAGGAGGATTGTTTTGGATCTTTTGAGCTACGGAAAAATTTCCGATACGCCTAATATTATGTACATTGTACATATACATCTTTATTGCATTGCACCTTGAGCTGTATTTTTGTTTGTCTCTCTCGTCTGTTTGCCGATGTATTTCTCCGCTGATTTGAGAGCTATGAAGAAAAACGGGGTGCATCTGGTGTGGTAAAAGGACAGGACAGAACAGAGAAGGACAGAACAAAATACAGCAAGGGACGGGAATGGGAAAGCACCGGTGAACAAATACAAACAAACCCGCGCTTGCTTCCTTTTCCCTCTCTATTTGGTCCGGGATTCCCGGGTTGCTTTCCTTCTGTCCTTGCTTTGTTCATCACATGTGCAAGAATGCCTCCACAATGATCGATTTGTGCTGAGCAAACTGTAAAATGTAAACCGTAAAAAAGAGTTGGTGGGATTTTCCTCCCATCTGAACAAAATCGTCGTCGTTGTGCAGCCATTCTCATCCTTAAATATTGAACATTATGTAAGGCCATGGGAATTTCTTCAAAGCTATTACAGTCTATTAAATGCTGTGGGCTTCCTTTTTTCCACCCTGCTCATTTCTCATGTATGTATGTATGTATCTACAATGGAAAATAATGTGCAAATACAGTATAGTGGAAAATTGTCAACAGTAATCAATATATAATACTGCGATCCATGTATGCATGTACTGTGTGTTAAATTTTCCCAGTTGATACACCATAAACGAAGAAAACTCGGGGAAATTCAGACTACGGTTGGGAATTTTCCCCAAAATTGATTCCAAATCCGAATTGAGAATCTTGAGAGTAAATTCATTGTTAAAAATGACTTTGCTTTGAAATCCTCCCTTTCTATTCATCCGTTTGTGCGTCGCAACTTCTCTGTAGTAGATGCTAATACTAATACCAATACTAAGACTCGTTTAGCTGGGTTTTCATCCTGCAAGTTTACCAACAGTAAACAAGGAGATAAATCGTGAGGGAATCCAAGGAGATTTTGAAATTTCTATTTTCAATACAATTTGGATTTGACTCAAGCCGTCCAATGTGTGTGTATCTACAAATTTCAGCTTTCTAATCTCACTTCTCTCCCCATCTCAAATCCTTCAGGTGAGTCGGCGTTTTCTGTTTGTTATTCAAAGTTTTATGTTTATGGATGCCTATGTATGTATTGTATGTATACCTGGGAACACTCGCCGAGATTTGAGCCGATGAGTTTTCAGCCAAAGTGAAAGTGAGAGTAAAAGTAAAAGTAAGCGCGGGAACGGGAGATCAGAGTACACATTAAAGTATAGAGGACATAAAGGTAATGTTATTTATGCAAGAGAGAAAGTGAGAGCCATGTAGAGAGTGCGGATAAGGTTTGAGCCGTGAGCCGTCATAAGCTACGAACCAACACACACACACACACACACACACATAGGTTGACGTCTTCTGTGTACACAACGGACCGAAACGAAAACGAACGGGAGGCAAAACGGTTTGCTGCAGCAAATCATGTTTCTCCGCTCTCCTCATGCACACTACATATTACTTGATGTATAAATATAATGTGTAATAATAATAATAATAGCATGAAAATGCAAACTGAGCTCAACATTTACCTTTCTTCCTTCACATTTTCTCAGGCTGGCTTCTCTTGTCCGCCTTGTGCCTTTGAAAAATGAACTGAGTGAAGGAATCCAGATGGAAGAGAATATTTATATCATTATATCATATACATAGAGGTTTTCACATATTTCCATGCATAAGGGGATTAGTAAGGTTTGGCAGTCCTGCTGAAATTCTTTATATACATGAGCATCTCAAAATATTTTTTAAAGGTTCATTGTATGTACGAGCAGCATGTATCAAGAGCTCATAATTGCTGATATATAGTTTAACGTTAATCTAAAAAGGAGCTTCAAACTGTACGTCTTTCAAAAGCTCACTATTATTTATCTTATCAAAAATGGGCGTTTTATAGACAGTATGAAGAGATGCATGAGGATGAAGAGCGTGGCTCTGTGGATGTTATCATACGGCTGCAGTTATACCGGAGAACTGATTTAAAATCATCTAAAGTAAACATTCGAGAGAAACGGAGCTCCTACTTCTTCTTTTTCGTCTTCTTTTCTTGACAGTGTATTTCAATATATCCGCATCAGCATCAAATTTCGTTTGTGTAGACTGTATTCTGTGTATGTGTGTGTGTAGAATGTACTCTGTAAACTTTACCTGCTACCGAGGTTTTTTCCTTTTTTTTCTCTAACGCAAAGTAAATATTGCTGTACGCTGTGTCTATGTGTGTTCAATGTACAAGTGTGGGATGCTAAAGTACACAGGTACATCCACACACACACATGTGAAAATAAAGAATGTACAAGTAGATGCTAGATTTATAGGTCTATATTTTTATGCTGTTTACTCATGCCTTTTATGCTGGTTCTTCTTTGCTTTGGCTGCCTTTACCTCCTACTCCTTTTTTTTCTTATCATGAGTTTTTCTTTTTCGCTTCTCTCTGCCAGCAGTATGTAGCCTTTGGTTTAGTCTCTGTGTGAAAGAAACTTGAAAAGCAAAAGTGGAGAAAGCCCGTATTGCGCCATAGCCATAGCATAACACAGCACAGCACAGCATCATCACATGTGGATACATCTCGCTACCTATGAAATTGCAATATGGCATAATAGACTGCAAAAATATGGGGAAGAGAGAGAGAGAGAAAGCGTGAGCTTGCATTCATTTCATCAAGTCAGCCTTTGACATTTTGACATTTTACATACGACATTTCCAAACACTTTCTCTCAGCGTTGAGCAAGAAGTCGAGCCTTGACTTGAGAAGCAGAAGAAGGAGATGGAGTGAATGATGAATCTCGCATTTTTTCAAGGAGCTACACACGAATTTTCTCTAGGATTGCACTTTTATCATTTTATTAAAGAAAATTTACATTACAGGATTTTGCAGCCCGGAGTTGTATGATGAGCCGTGTGGATGTACATAAAAAAATAATTTGGAGAATGTAGTTATTGCTCTCTGCCAAACCTCATAAATATTTGCTAATTCTTTTATAGAAAATGTGTCCTTGGATGTCGTACGTACCGCTGTTATACATACTGATATTATATATTTTGTATTTTATCATTCCGCAAAGTTTCCTGTCACGGTCCAGAACCAAAGTCAGAGTCAGCAGTTGGCGTTTTTCGCAAAAGAACGAATTCCCAAAGTTTTGAGAAGCAAACAAACATCACCAAATAAAAATATCAATTCTGGGAACTGTCTAGAAAAGGCGGAAAGAGGTAGAAACTGGAGAGAATATAGGAGGAGTAACCACTCTAGTTGATTATACACCACTGGTAAATGTTGTATGTAGAAAGAACCCGGTGAATCACAACACAACCATAAGTTAAGCCATAACGATGATGATGATGGTGGATGGAGGTGGTGGTGGTTGCAGAAAAAATCGGCAAACAGCTACTTTCTTCCAAATGTAAAACAGATAGTCAAATATGGATAAAAAAATAAGGTACCAAGGATGGCCAAGATGATTTTGATCGTATGAATGGTTTTTAAAAAATTATTACCAAGATGTTGATAAGTAAATTAATATTTTTGTGATGAAGCATACTGAAAGCTTTTCTTAACTAGGATGCATTATTTACAATTTAGCCGTACATAACACCAAACAGTTTGTCAATTTATTATAAATAGTGAAAATTTTTCATACCTTTGTTGTAAATGTAGAATTGCCAATATTAACACTACAGAAAATTCCTCCAAGTTTCTTGAATTTTATTTTGAAATTTGAATTATTTACGACGTTTTAAGTTTTTCAGACAATAGCACGTCCGTGTTCCTTACACAATCAAATCAGCGGCCCAGCATTTCTGCAAAAATAAATAAAAAAGCATGGGTTAAAACTGAATCCTATTTTGTATATACACACATTTATAAACAAAGACAAGATTAGAACATATCAATAAAAGGGGCAGACAGATACTTTCTGGTAAGTCTGCCTCCTTTCTGCTTGTGTCTGATTTAAAAATTGAAACCTCTAAAAAATTCAGAATTTTACTTCACTATAGCAAACCGTGGTTTTATTTTTACTTTGTGTCATATTTTTCCTGTCGTACTCGTAAATAAATCCGCCCGTCTAAGGACCCCGCACGATTAATATTAGCGACTGGCAGTCCGGGGGATTTGGCTCAAATTTGGTACAGAGGTACTTGAGACCATCCTCTACAACATGTGTGAACTCATTTTTCGGGGCTCGCAAAAATACGACCTCTAGAGGTCACGGAAGTTACATGCATTTTCCCAATTCTTTTTTTTTCAAATGGGAGAATACATGTAACTTCCGTGACCTCTAGAGGTCGTATTTTTGCGAGCCCCGAGGAATGAGTTCACACATGTTGTAGAGGATGGTCTTGAGTACCTCTGTGCCGATTTTGAGCCAAATCCCCCGAACTGCCAGTCGCTAATATAAATCGTGCGGGGTCCTTTCTACAAAAAAAAAAAAACCAAAAATGTGGTGAGTAGAAGTTAGGGATTAAAAACAGAAACATAGATTCGTGTACCTAGGTGTATCTTTGAATTGTTGATGCAGATAAAACTAATATGCACCTAACTGTTAACAGGATGTTCCTTTTGACATCTTTAAATGATGAAGACAAAGTCAAAATCGCCTTTACTTGCACTTTATGTATATCATTTTATTAAAAACGGGCTTACATAATATATATACGACAATATATAGGTATATAATAATTAATAATATATGAACGTCCAAGATGAATAGCTGCATAACTCTGTTTTTGTTACCATGATAACTTAATGCTAACTAAACGAGAGTTCAAAGCCGAGATACGTGCTTCTTCATTTCGGACATTCATATGACACAACAATGAAATAAATGCACTTGTTTTTTTTGTGAGAGAGAGAACAGTATTTACGGCAATTCGTGAATATTATTATACACTATAAAATGTAAGATAGAATTACCGATGTAATGGCAAAAAACGGAAAAACTAACTAGTTTCTTTTAGGACGTCACGCAATTATACAATCCATTTCTTTTAACTATGCTCGCTTCCTTTATCAATTAATTTGAGTGGGATTTTGATAGGAATCAGAGAATTTGATCCGAATTTCCGTTAGGGTAAGGATATTATATAATATTATGATATGTATATTATGTAATATCGATATATAACATTATGCAACATTTTCCGTACATGCTGTATTGTACATGTATATCTAAATATTAAAAAAAGTTATAAATTATAAATATGTTTAACAAAAGTTAATAAAACATGAATGTATAATGATCCATAATAACGCTCTTGTAAAATATTACAATATAATATTCAATGCTGTTGTCACTTTATTGCCTGTCATTTACTTAAAAACTGTTTTTTGAGTAAAAAAAGTCACTAATCGAACAACTATGCATTCATAAAAAAATCACAATTACATTGTCATTACCACAAGCATTGGGATTAATTAACTACATAAATACTGCATACATTTTTTTAAGTCAACAAAAAGTTTGCAAAAGCGAAGATTTTATGCTATTTTCTAATATCTACACGTTACTATTTTTACCAGAAACACATCGTCTTTAGTAGTATCCATTTTACATGCGGCAAACGAACAATAACAGAAATAAAAATTGTATTATTTGACAGCTATTTAAATTCGTCGTTTCTTAGTTTGAACGACAGAAGAAGGGGCACTTGACCGAAGTAAAGTCTTTCCTTCTTGCTCTTTCCCAAATTTAAAAGTGTTTTTGCCTTTACCTTTCAAATGAACACTATCCCTATCTTTGGATTTACCCAAGTCTGAAGTAGATTTAATCGTTTTAACGTCCTTGGCTTTATCTTTAAAAGATGGCGAAGAACTTAATGCTGATGAAGTCTCGTTATTACTACTTGGAGTAGTATTTCCAGAAGAAGAAAATGCAGTAGCCGTATTAGATGATGTTGATGAAGACGATAGTGTTCGTTTTTTAGGACTAGCAAGTAGATCCTTATTAGTTTTATCTAAAGTTTTTTCAAAATGTGGTGGTGTAGGGGAAACAAATTCATCACCTCTTTCGCTTTTTGAATCTTTTTCTTTCGTTTTTCCAGAAGTGGAAGTTATTGACGTTGTTGCAGCGCCATCACCACTAGCCTCTTTTCTTTTCTCTTTTAATAAATTAAAAGATTTTGGTAAGGAAAATTCTATCTCTTCAATTTTTAATGGTTCCGCATTGTCTTCCTACAAGAAGGTAAAAACAAAGAATAACAATCAACTTATTTTTTTTTTTTTTTGACATGGCATTATTGCAACAGACACTCTTACGTAATTCAATACAATAATACGTTTTATGGACTTACTAATCTCTTTGTGTCAAATAAAGTATTCACCTAGAAGGAATTGAAACAACTTGTACAAATACATAAGGATTTACATTTATTTGTATGCATGCATACGTAAGTAAGTGTGCATATACCTACGTATATGTACCAGAGAGAGACTTGGTCATATACCATAATAATATTATATTATATTATAAATATGCGTACATCTCATGACTCGTCAGGAATAAGGATTAAAATTCAGCAATAATTATTTATGATTGTTGAGAAAATGTTCTTACATGTTCCAATACGCTCTGGACGCTTATTTTAGTTCCAAATCTAATGGAGAGAAGTTTACCTGTATAAAAGTTGCAAAGTTAGTCCTCAAACACATCATTTGATTTGAATAGGATGTACACTGTTTTCCAAAAGGTATCAGACCAGTAAGTGAATCCTTGCCACGGCGCGAAATAGAATACTTATGTATGTACATATATCCTAAGTTACCCCGAACTCAAATTCATCTGGGAAATTCAAAAATCAAGGATTCGTTTGATACACGGTCTGATACCTTTTGGAAAACAGTGTACGTGCAAGCATGCACATAGTACATAGTGTTTAAATGAGCTTTTAGTTCAGTCACTTCTTTTTGAGTGTAGTGAACCGGACTGTCTGCTACACGAGTTTATAGTTTGGTCCCCCGACCGATATTATGGAAGACGCAAAATGCCATTTAGTCAATTTAAATGTCATTTAAAAACATACTAAATCATACTTGTGATTTGTGTTAGTTTACGACAAAAGTGAATTTATAAGCAAATTTTGTTTTGATACTTTTTAACGGTGTTAATCAAGAATTCTCTACTTTTAATTATTTGTTGTAGTTATTTTCTGATGCAAGGAAACAAGCCCGCTCGACGAATCCCGCGATCGTCACTTTCCATATATAAAATGGTGAACAAAATTTTTTGTAGCATTTTAATGTCTCATTTTAAAGGTTATTAAGTATGTTAAATTTAAATCTTTTAACAATTCAGCAAAGTACGAGTTATGTTAGAATTATTTTTGTATTTTGTCGACATGTTTAACAATGTTGTTGTAAAGAAAAGGGTGAAAAATATTATGTCTTGTTTTAGTAGCAGAACTTTTTTGGCGGTTTGTAATTTTTCTCTACCTCATGAAAATTCTTGTAGATCTTTAATTTTAAAACACATCAAAAACAATCGAACATTAAAAGCAGTTTGTTTTATTCCTAATGGTTCGATTACAAATAGATCACAGATAGCAAAGATAACATAATGTCACTGTATGAATCATCATCAGATGATAATTTACCTATATAATGTGAAATATTAACTATGTAAATGATTGTAAGCGTGATAATAATATAATCATGCGTTATGTATTTAAGTAGGTTAACTCACTTTCATTACACGCGTATGGACATCATCATCATCATCAACAACAACAACAAATGTAGATAAATGCCTAATCTCGTTATATGCAGAAACTAGCAGAAGATAGAAGACACATAATAGTTAATAGTATAAAGGAGGAAAAGGGTTGTTGATAAACTTTTGATCTATTGCATATTATATATATTCAGCCTGAATATTTAATATTTATAATATGATATTTTATTATGTGAGTGTGTCTAATTTAAAACTGATAGCATGAAATAATAACCAAGTTAGTGACATTAAATTTGATGGAATGTGATGAAAGTTAAAGATGATGATGACATGATGTTTTCAATATTAATAGAAAAGGGGAAAAACATCACTTTACAGGAGAGATGTGTAGTATAAAAGACTTTTATTTTAGAAGCAGAAAATAAGATTTTCGTTTTAGGAAAAGTGACGTTTTGCTGATATAATAATAATAAATAATAAACACTTACACATTACTTTGATTATGATTAGTCCTTAAAATACGTACTATGCCACATTGTATGTATGTGCATAGATAATGAGACCCTACGTAATATAGGTATACCTCATTTGCGTACAAGCATGCTCCAAAAGTCAATATTATAACATGTGTAGTTATTCCTTTTCAGAGCAGTTTAGATAACATTGTGTTATAATGCTATGTAAAGGATAAATGATGAGATACGTAAAACCATCATGATTTCAGATTTATCTAGTATCTAGAAACTATTAAAATTTATGTCCATTGAACGAGTTGCAAAATTGTGTCTTTCATTCAAACAAAAAGAATTAATTTTTATTTGAAACGCATGCTACGTCAGTCCGTCATATTAATGAGGTAGAGATCTATAGATAAATTGTAAAATTATGGGACCCTTTTAAAATATTTAGAAACATCATTCAGCATGTGACTTTATTGAAATCAACATGTATGTGTGAAAATGTAAAATACATCGCATTTAGGGTAGAATCACGGTATGATTATGAACGTATCATAGTTTCATTTCATTTTCGATATGAATACGTTTTGATTGTTAATAACGTAAAGTTTGTTGTGTTTTACACTTTCCACTATAATACTATAATAATATCTTTCTTTTTTTTGTGTGTGTACAGGATATTATATGACTACTTTGAAACAAAGTGCAATTCGAAATCGCACTTCCGTCATCAGTAAAATTAAGAACAAAACCTGAGAAATAAGACCCAGGAGGAAAATCAACGATATTTTGGTACAGATATATTTCTCTACACTACAACCTTTTGCTGTAAATCATCAACAGGAAAAGATTTCATCTCTCGAAGCATTCATTTTATTGGATGCACAACTCTTGATTAATGAAATTACGGAAATCTAGACCGCAACGTGTGTCATTGCGCAGACAGGCGCCAGTGACTAGTACTTCTAATGTTTCAAAAGCAACAACACGATCATCTCCATCACAAAACCTCCACCGGAAGTCACCAAAAGGATTAACAACACCAGCACCAGTCTCTGCTAGTTCCAGCGTATCAACAAAAACTAGTAATAATAGTAGCAACCGGGAAGTTACTTTTTCTCTCAGAGAGAAAAAAGTAGCAAACCATGTCAGCAACAGCAATGCACCTGTTCGAAGGTCATCAAGCAGGGGTAGAGTTTTGCCACCGAATAATAATAATAACAATAACAGCAATACCACGGCTTCCAGCAATACCCTTTTCCCCCCAAAGTCAACAAATATAAAACTTATTTCATCATCCACACCTTCGTCCCCATCAACATCATCCCCATTATTATCGGATACTAATAGTATTGAACCCAAGCGAATTTTAAGGTCAAGAAATCTTAATGCACCAACGACAGCCAAAACAAGTCCAACTTTATTAAAGAAATCTTCATCTTTACCTATAGATAACCAGGAGATTGTTATTACATCGACGCCCAATGGGAGCCTTGTGAATAATAATAAAAATAATGGTAGCAGTACCAGTAGTAGTAGAAGGCAAAGTTTTCGAACGATTGGGAAAAAATGTCCCTTGAGATCACCACCATCATTATCACCACCACCAATCAAAATTACCAAAAAGCAAGATTTAGTTCTTCCCACAACAACATCAACAACAGCAGCAACAAAAAAGCAACAACAGCAATTAGTTGATATTTCTGTACAATCTAAAATAATCAAAAATGTTAGTTCCAATTTAACTACATCAAAGTATACGACAAGATCTGCAAGATTTAAATGTAAAAGCACAAAAAATAACAAAAATACAATTACTCCTACTAGTATTATATGCTCCAAGGAAGAAGCAACTGATAATACATCAACAGCAACCGTTACTGAACTTATCGAAGAACAAACATTAGATGACTCTATAGACAAGAATGCCGATGATAAAATTAGTAGTGATAATAATTTTCAAGCTGATAATAAGTTGACTTCCCAACAGACAACAACACAAGAAACCAAAAAAGGGGAAGAAAACAATGATAAAGATTCTATCAATTCAGTGTCATTACATGTAGATAAATTGTTATGTACGAATAAGAATAATAACAATACTGATACGGGAACGATTGTAGCTGATGAAGAACCGTCGTTGTCCAATGATAGTACAAATTCTTTGTTTATTAGTAGCAGTAATAATAGTGAAAAATGTTTAGTAAATTTTCAAAATACAATTCATCAACAAGACGGAGAAATCATAAATACTAGTAGTACCAATCACAGGGTAGAAGATGTATCTGAGGAAAACTGTGTAAGCAATTCTAGTACTTCATTCAGCAATAGTAAAAGTGGTGGAGAGCAAGAAAATCACGGAAAAATCATGGCTAATGAAGTTGGACCAAGTTTAGTTCAATATCCTATAAGTGTCGTCACAAGCTCTTTTGGATTAGGTCATCATAATACTTCATCATCATCGTCCTTATCACCCATTACTCGAGATTATGAAGAAACGGAGGAAGATGAAGAATTAAATTATGATGATTTTGAATTTTTCCCGGATGAATATTGTCCCAATGGCACCGGACTAGTAGGATTAAATGGCCAATCAACATACAATATGCCGATACCTGTCCATGTTAATATGAATACTCACATACCCGCTACGACTACGACTTGTTTACCTACTTCAAATAGTAATACTAGTAACAACAATCAACACCAAGCTCTGTTACAAACTACAAATTCTCTCAATAGCATGCATACATATGAAAGTTTTTCATCGTCGTCGACATCAACTACAACCACGGTAAAACTGACAAAATCTTTTAATCAACTTGTAGACCCGATTCCAGATTTCTTGGCCAATATAACTAAACCTCTTCATAGCCCAGAACCAAATTATAAAATTACATCCTCCTCAACATGTACCGTTTCATCCACGTGTTGTAGTAGTAATTGTACGAGTAATGTTGGTATCGGTGATATTTTTTCACACACACATTCACACTCAATATGGAATACAAATGAGGATTCTCTTAGTAGTATTGGAGCTCCAGCTTTTGAAAGTACACAAACAATCAGCAATAGCAACAATAATGATATGGACAATGTCAATGGAAGTCATCTCCAACAGGGATACGAGCATTCAAATAATTCCAACTTTCATCCAAATTGTTCAACTAATGAATTGGGAATTCATGGCACTGTCACTAGTACTAACGCAAATTCTAATACTGATCATCGGGGATACAACAACCAGTTTTTGCCTTCATTAGGTGTTGTAAATACTATTGGTTCCTGTGTCTCTGCATCTTCTTCTTCTGTTGACTGTACAGCAACTTCCTATATGTATAATAGAAAATGTCATAACGAAGCTAATGGAGAAGTGCCTTCGAATCTTTGTCAGCAGTCAGAAAATCAAGAATTAGAGAATCAACAAGTTATGGTCAATAATAATCTTGTAAACCACCAACATCAGATGCACAATAACGCAAGTAATAACTATTCAAACGAAACTAATCACATAACTGTGCCAGTACCGGGATATAATTACTACACAACGAGTAAGATTTGTTTTCCGTTTTTTTACATTATATATCATATATCATGTATACATTAACTATTTTATATTTTGCTTAATTTCATTTTTGCATTTGAAGCCTTTGGTTTTTGGTTCATCATTCATCATGCCTGGAATTAACATTGTTTTTTAAAATTCATGCGCAATAAATAATAATGTAGTCTGCGATACATGGATGATTGGCCGACTGATTGTATTCTTTCTTGGACTATTTCTACTTGCTTTACAGGTACTGGAGAGCTCTATTATGACGACTATTGGGATAATTTCAATCCATATTTCTTCATCAAACATTTGCCACCGTTGACAGCAGAAATGAGAGCCAGAATTCCAGTTTTACCTCTTAAAACAAGAAGCTCTCCAAAGTTTAGTTTAGTTTTGGATTTGGATGAAAGTAAGTCAATTTTATTTTGATCTCCAAGTTAATATATCTTCTGAGAACGATATGATTTAAATAATACTTGCGGATAATAGTTAGTTGCAAGTATATTATTGTTCACCATTTATTAAATTATGTTAATTAATTTGTGTGGTTTTTTGTTGTACTAATTTTGATTAACCTCTTACCATTCTAGCCTTGGTACATTGTAGTCTTCAAGAAATGTCTGATGCCTCGTTTTCGTTTCCAGTATTTTGTCAGGACTGCACTTACCAGGTAAATATGTTTAAAATCACGGAAATACTGTTTAGAAACACATTTTGTTTCGGATGTTCTATTAATATTTAATATTATGAGTTATGATGATTATTACTGTGAGCCCGTAATCATTTATTTGAAATTAAAAGGGCCAGCATGAGTTTAATGGAAGCTAATGTTTGTTTTTTATTTCTATTTTCTGAAAACAGGTTTATGGACGAACTCGACCCTTCTTTCGCGAATTTTTAGAAAGAGTATCGTCAATTTTTGAAGTTATACTGTTTACAGCTTCGAAAAAAGTTTATGCCAATAAAATACTAGATTTGTTAGACCCATCCAGAAAATGGATAAAGTAAGTGCACATTGAACGTACATTACATATTGTGGTTTATTGTTTTTTCCCTTGACTATTTCAAAAAAGTATACATACCGTATATGTTTGAATAGTACGGCACCGGCCCATCAATAAGCATTTCGATGCGCGTATATATACGCGAAAGCTGCGCAGAACAGAATGCTCATTGCGGGGCCGGTGCCGTACTATTCAAACATATACGGTACTTGTTCTTTCCTCTTACTAGCTCAGAATATTTGCACTTTCCATTTCATTGCGAGTTGTGAGGCATCATCCTGGCATATTAGGCATGTATATAGGCATGTATCGGTCGCCCCAGCCGCGATGTTATTCGGCTGTATTTTTTCATTGGCTTTAGATTAAAATCCCAAGTCATGATATATGGTGGGCAACTATGAGGTAATTATGACCCTTTGTTATGGCGCTTTACTAATCAAAATTTAGCCGATAACCGAAATTGAAAAAAAATCGGGCAGAAAAATTTACGAATTCGGGCATCAGCTTGTTCTACATTTTTTATCCCTGTAAACGATCACCCCCATGAAATTTTATGGGTGGTTAGCGGTAGTTTAGAGAGACTATGTTGTCTCACATACTAAGCTCACAAGACGGTACCTAAACTTTAAAGAGGCAAAAACTAGTTTTGAAAATTAAAAACAGGTCTGAAACCATGGACTGATTTTCTTTTTAGAAAATAAACCGAACTCATATCGTAGGGCCACCAATCCAAGGTCAGACAAACAGCTAATAAGGTGGTCAATACTGTAGGACCGTGGCAAAAAATTTCCTTGAAAATCTTTGGGAGGGCAAAACTTTTTAAACTTGGGTTCATGAGTGGCATCGAATTTTTGCACCCGGGAAACGTCCGATTTCATTGTCGGAACAAATCCTGGAGTAATAATGCCTTGATAAAATGGGTCACCCATCAAATCATCGCGACACACTCTTCGCGATGTCCTATTTAGAATTTCAAAAATGGGCCACAGGGAAAGAAGATCTTGAAATAAAAGTAAACCCAAGTCAGAAAAACTAGCAATTTTTTCACAACTTTTTTCTCGGGCTATTCCAAGACTGGAACGCCAGAAGCTACGGTACATTTTAGTAAACGAAGAGTACATTGAGGAAAAGGAATTAAGTTTTCCGAATCTTATTCGAATGAAAAAATAAAGCCGAATAACATCGGGGTTGGGGCGTCCGATAGCATGTACGATGCAAGAAATCACAGACATCCAAAATGCACCAACGCCAACCCCGGTTTCCGTGACCATGCTTTGCTGCTTAATGTGTGGAAATCTATAAGAATAATAATATATAATATGCATAAGCTACTCCTACAGTTACAAAGTAAATGGAGCTCGTTACAGGGACCACAGAAAAATGACAAATAATGATTAAGAATCTTTGAAAGAGTTTCATGTATCGAATATTTGGATCATACCTAGAATGAAGTTATAAACAGCGTTGTGTTTTAAAGACGATTACACAACGAACAAGAGAAATAAAGATAAAATGCATTGATAATAAAAGTGCTCTCGAAACATGTGATACTTATATTATGTATACTAACAACACGAACAAAAACCGGTCTATGAATGGAACGTCGCTAACCATCAATTAACTAAAAACAATACAGCAATATGTTCTGATTGAGTTTACTTTCATGAAGCGTGTCTAACTTGTGAAAAACTCGTAGCTATAAAATCATAGGTAATATTAACCAAGAAAGGCGTTTGCAAATGATGGCGACGATGTATATGTAGTAGGTAGCTGGCAAAATATTTGTGAATATTACTTGGTATTTATAGACGAGGGGCACTTTTTCTCCCGGATTTTCTACCCTATAATTCCGATTGAACAGATCAGAAGCAGTCACGTCACGTCATCGTGTGGCACAATGTCATTCCATTTTACGAGTACACCTTAAAATGACGATCTAGTACTACCCAGCTTCAATGCATCATTATTATTATTATATATATGGATGTACTACATTTTCATGCGCAAAGTCTTCTCCGACTGTGATTGTAGAATCTGGAAACTCAAATTTTATATAATGTACTTATTATGTAGTCTGTAGATATGATATCGTGTGCCTCATGGTGAGGGGAGGACTATTACTTGAGTTGAAAGCCACGGTAGATCGAATTTATTTTAAAATCATTTAACGAATCATCAAACTTGTAAACGTCACCAAAATAGTTTAGTATTAGATGACTTTGTATCTAAATACGGGCTGTTACACAGTCAGCATTATGGAAGCTTTTCAGCTTCCATTAAATATTTGGCAGTAATTTTGTTTATTCTACGGAGACAAAATCGACATTTTGGAAGCTATTTTGTAAATTGTGGATGCTTTTTTGTTTTCTTTAAAAAAATTGAAGCAAAAAAGAACTCAAAATAAAATGAAAATAAAAAGCATCACTTCGGAGGACCAGAACTTGGACCAAATGACATGACCGATGACCAAACCTTCACTACGGCACTTGGCAGTACTCAAACGACAACTTGACCGTGGGCTTTGAGAATTGAACGTGGGGTTCCTTTACTTTAGGATTTGCATGAATTAGATTTCAGTCCATATGTCCAGTACTGAAGGAACCCCACGTTCAATTCTCAAAGCCCATGGTCAAGTTGTCGTTTGGGTTCTACCAAGTGCCCAATAATAATAATAATAATAAGCCATAATAATAATATCCTCAAAACTAAAGACAGATTCCTGAAATCGCATACCTATAAGTATAAATGTATTATTATGCTGAAAAGGATCCAAAGCGTCCAGTATATAACAACAGAAATAAACGACAGACTCAGAAAGAAATTCAGAATGGTTTAAACAAAAGTCATATTATGTATTGACAAAATAATTAAGCAAAATTCACAATAATCATTTTTTACTGAAAACAACAAATCACCTGATGTACAGTTTTATTGAAACTTGTTGTTAATAATTATTTAACAGGAAAGAAGATATCAAATATTTAACTATCCGGTGTCTTCCATCCTCCACCTAATGCTGTTTTTTCCTGAACGAACATCCTAAAAACAAAAAATAAAAAAAATTTGTTGAGTATTTGTTTGTATATATGTACTTAACTGCATAATATAATATAAGTGACTGTTCAAAAACAACATTTAACACTCATCAACGTTTATAATCTTTAGAATGAAAGCATTTCAAAGTGTTAAATAATAATGGTATTTTTAAATTAAACTAAAATTCAAATATGTACGTAGTACATATAAGTGTCGATAACAGTGCACCCAATATCGATTACGTTAGAGAATAAAGTAAAAAGAGTCGTCTCAACGAGTTAAAACTTTATAAAGGAAATCACAAACATGAATAGGAAACAAAAAACGTAAGGATGAGTCATATAAAAGTTGGAAACGTTTACAAACGTTTTTGTTAAGTAAACAAAAAGGCAATGCATATTTATATTATAGCATGTATACGGCTTCGACTAAACTAATTTTTGCCGTAACTTTTTTTTTATCTGAATATAATTTAGGAAAAAATAAACTGAGGAAGATACAACAGATATGGCCGCCAAAAACTTTCTTGCTAATTTTCGTGGTGATAAATTTAATATTGAAAATTCTTGTTAAAAAAAGTACTTACAGTGACCGTAGAGAACTCAAATATATCAGAAAATATAGATTTCAGTGTAGATGTTCTGATTAGGTATGAA
>JAQIVE010001018.1:0-28656 GCA_034698285.1 Sminthurinus bimaculatus
TCAAGACAAAATGGATGAAACTCACTTTTCTCAGTCCCTATTTCTCCAGAGAGAATTCCCTTCCTTTCCCCCATGTACAAATTCGTCCTATTCTCTTTTGATTGCATTGCATTGCGTTGCATTACATTGTGCTGCACTAAATTGAGTTGAATCGCATTGCATACGACGACATAACGTTACGTTACATTGCATTGTGTGTCCATGCTCGGCAGTTTAACTAAAGAGGCAAGAAAAGGCGATAATAAAGAGTAGAAAAGTACAGTTGTTGTCCTACGCATCAACACGACTGACAGGCAGACAGGGGAAAGCACAAGAGAAAGTTGCCGGAGAAAGCAGAAAAGATGCCGAATTTGTGGCGTGTGCGTACAATACAATACAATACAATACGTGGATATGGATTTGTATGTACGTCCGCACTCCGTGCTTTCTCTTTTTGCTTTCTCCATTTTTTCTGAAATCCGAATCGGAAGGAAAGTCGACGTGGAAAAGGAAGAGGAGCCTCGACAAGAATAGGATAAAGAAAACAAGGGAGAAAGCGAGGCTGATGGCGATAAACGCCGAGCGAATTGCAATTACAAACTGATGGCAATAGAACACCAACTGCCTCGAGCCACAGCTTTCCCTCCTTTGGATTTCCCCTTGTTTGCCGCCGCTCCACACAAAAGTCTGGAGCGCCGAGAAAAGAACAGACAGCAGTCTCAGCTCCATCCTAAATCCAAAGCCTTCTTATATTGTTTCAATGTATAATACTAAAACTAACGCCAAAGCACTTGGAATACAGATTTGTACATCTAGAAAAATGCCAATTTTCAAAATATCCTGTTTTGCTTTGGTTTCATTTTTTTGCAGATTTTGTTTTATTTCAACACGTTTTTTCCTTTCTTTTTTCATAATAATATGCATAAATAACAGATTCCTTGGGAATATTAAAAAGAAAAAGCTTTGAATATGGATATGGATTACGGCTTAAATTCCGATCCGGGTTTGGATTGAGGCTTGAATTTCAAGGCATAGATACTATTTTGCATTAGGATATTGCTTTTTTCGTTTTTCCCGGCAAAATGTTAACGGCTTCAAATTCTTGATAACTTTACCTTTTTCGATTTTTTACTTGGATGGCCTCCAGTCTCAAATTTCTTGCTTTGTTTACTTTTAAATAGAGATAAACGACTTGATGTTTCCCCCCAGACGTACATTTGTTTTAATTCAACGTAATTCCTCCAAACTTTTACTTCCTCTTTATTTAGGGAAAGTTTATTGGATTGATCGACAAGAAAAAATCCACAATTATTTCCGCCTTTCTCCAGCTTTCTCCCATATTAAAAGTTAAATTAATCCGCTTTGTGTTTATGCTTCTGTTGCTCTTATTGTTAGAGATCTATAAAATGAACCGATAGCAAAACATGGTGGTTAATGTCTCATCTGGCTAGCAAACCGAGGATGATTTATGTAGTAAATATTTCCCGAGCAATTAAACTAAAAGGTCATCCGTTCACACCAATATTGCCCGGGTATTGAGAGGAAGACAGAGGATGGCAAAATGTTTGCAAAAACCAGTCGTTGCAATCAATTACTCTGTAATAAAACAACAACCATGTCCGCCTGCCCTTTCCCATCATATTACGATCGCATCACGTTGCCCGCCAATATGTATAATGTATACATATTGTACAGAAGTTAAAGGGCTGAGAGTCCATTATTATTATTGTACAGCCAAATACAGTGAATTTTGGTACAATATTTCTGCTGCCACCATTAACATTATTATTATGATTATTTTTTATCATAATGATTCTCCCTCCATTTTGTTCCACTGTACACAAAAAAAGAAAGACAGAGGAGCAGAAAAAACTAGCTTGTTCTGCTTTCTGTCTGTCTGGCTGGCTGTCAGAAAGGCATGAGAGGAAAACAAAGAAAAAGTCAGGAGAAAGTAAAAGGGAAGGTAAAGCTCGAAAAAGTTTTTTTATCTGTTTCCCTGCTGCCATACATGGCAGCCACGCCAAGGTTAGAATTGGCAAACAAAAAACGACCTTTGAGCTCCTTTTTCTATTCATTCATTCATTCATCCATTCGAACTGAGAAGGTAATGCCAAATTCAAAGCGAAAGGCAAGTTGATACAAATAAAAGTATACAGTATACAGCACACTTCAGCTCTTACTCATCACGACTGTTCACTGTTCATACGTACAAATACAATACGTACAAATGGCAAAGGTGAGAGTACAAGGGAAAATGTATAATAAATGCACATTCAAATTCAGATTGGGATTCCAAGCCATGTCTTCACGGGCCAGAAAACAGTAGAACACTTTCCTTTTACTTTCTACACTTTCCCTGGTGCTTTCACTTTTGAGCCATATTTTTGCTCGCCGCTTTCCCCGGAAGAATTTTCAACTTTCCCCACGCTCGCTGTTCAGCTTTCACCTGAACCTATGATGGACTTTCTCCACTAAATTTCTCCACGAAAAAAAGTGAAGCATCACGTTTTTACAGTTTTTTTATACGCGCGCGGAGAAAGCTAGAGAAAGCAACTTGAGTTTAAAAGTTGAGGCTAAAAATATTTTGCTTTTTCCGGCAAGTGGTTGAGGGTCGCGTCTATTTTTAAGATGATTACTAAAGCTAAAGCTGGTAGAGAAGTTGAACTTTTGACATGGAGTTGAAGTTCTATATTGCTCGAGAACCCCAGCGAGGAGTCATCAGCATCAAACAAAAAATCGGATTAATGAGATTGAGGTTGCAAATGCAAATATTTGTGTAGGACTAACTGTGCTGTGAGTCTCAGCTTGATGGAGGAGTCGAGCTATCCAAATACTTATACAATTGTGCATATATGTATATTTTTAGGGGATCGACCGAATCGGGCAAATTGCATGGTGAGACATGGCATGTCACGATATGATATGTCAGGCGTTCCCCTGCACGCCAGCGCCAGGCCTTCTTCGCAGCCCTATCAAACCACCAACCATCACATAATGTAACATCCAACCCAAGAATCGAATCACGAAACCTTTCTATTGTCTACACTTGAGACTCATAATGGAATGAAATGGACGGAAAATTTTTTTTCCAGATAGTTTGGATATTTTTGTAGGAACCAGCTCGAAAAAAGGTGGATTCACTAAATCAAAAAGTCAACCTTGAAGCTGCTTAGCACGCCATGGTTCTTTCCCCTCCCTTTGTTTCCCCATGACTTTCACCTTCTTTTTATGCAGTCCTTTTTTCTTAGTCTATGTATGTACATTGTACATCCATACGGCAAATTTGGACAGGTCTAGTGTTTGGGCTGTATGAGAAATGTGACAAAGAACGAAATCTTGGCTTGTTTGTTTCTTGTTCTGTGACTCTTTTTTAATCCCCAATAATAATAATCATCATCATAAAATATACACGACTTTTCCCCCTGCCCGGTGAAATGAAAAACTCGTATTTTTATTGAATGTACTCTCGGACGACTTTCTTTCTTTCCTTCATTTGTCATCCTCGTCGTCCTTTTCGTTTTTCTTTTCATTTTTATCTGGAGTAACTAAAGCAGCGCTCGAGTAAATTGCTTCCATTTCTTTGAGTGGGGGTGGTGCGAGGGAACACAAAAAAACACACATGTACGCACATAAATATACAAACAAAAACACAATTACGACGACACGCACAAACGCACAGTCGTCATAATATGTAACACTGGCTGAATGAAACTGCAGCTGGTATACAGAAACTGTATGTGGCAGACTACCACTCGGACAACAACCGCTAGAAAAGGACAAAACGCATGGAGAAAGTAAATGAGAAAGCATTCAAGATTGTAGTAAGGAAACCGGAAGCACAATTCTCAAGAAAACACAACCCAGAATGAGAATGAAAGAGAAAGGAAACAGACAAATGAACCTTGAAACCGTAAAGGTAGAGTGAAAGCAGAAAGTAAGTGAAAGTGGAAAGTTGAAGAGGGAAAGTAAAAGTTTGTGTGGCATCGTGTGACATGACATGATATGATATGATATGACATGATATCAACTTGACAGGCAAAGTTGAAAGTCTTTGGCTTTGGCTGAGGCTCTGGTTCTCATTCTGGATTCTCTTTGTATGTATATTTGCACCTTACCTTTTTCCTTTTTGTTTACAACAACAAAACCCAGGTGAAAGCCAGAGCCGAGCTTAATATGTATTTATCCGGTGCGTTTTCTTGACAAGGTAAATAAATGCAAACACATGGTGGTCATACGCCACACGGTGTGTGTAGTGTAATAAAGAAAATATGAGTTAAATAAATACACACATGTATACTGTATACTGTATACTCAGGAAAAGACACGAAATAATCTCGAGGTAGGAGAAAGTGAGAGAAAGGCGGGCAGGCCACAAAAAGTAAAAGTAAAAACAAAACAAGCCGCGGTCTGCTATGCATGCAGGGAAAGCAAATACGTACACCATACCGTACACTTAAAGCCAGGAGGAGGCGAGACAAGACAAAGAAATAAAAGCAAACTCATAAGTTTTACGATCAAACAGCGCCCGGCTCCGTGACAATACGGTGCGAGCGGACACACACTAAGAAATGGCTTTTAAGTAGTCACAAGTCACACACTGGGAATCCTCATTTGTTAGTCACATTCCCACACCACAATATATAAATATATTTATATGCACAAAATCCTCCGGTCTGGTCTGGTCTGGCCTTCCTCGTCGCTGTTGTTGGTTTGCTGTGGTTCTGGTTGGTCGCCGGGCTGTTTGGTGAGGCAAATAGATGAGAAACAAGGAGCACATGGAGTAAAAACGACGGAGCAAATGCACAAGGCATGTTTGCCTGGTCCATGTATGTTCAATGTTCAATGTTCCCGTTGATGTCCGTGCTCCTCGTTTTGGTGCTAACTAGAATTTTACGAGTCGTAAAGTTGTTGATGTTTGGGCAAAGAGCCTTATTCTCCCGTTTTGTGAGGTTGTTGCTGCTGATGGTGGTTGATGTTGTCTCGCCTCCATTCGATTCGTATGTACGTATATATGGACTGACTGTTATTAAAGCCGCATTCGGGGCAAACTTGATGACACTTTGATGACTCCACACAAAAAGAAGACACGAGTCACATCATATCATACGTACCTTGCCCATCGCATTTTGGTCCCGTGTCATCAACGTTAAATGCGTCTGTTTATGTATGTGGATGCAACTGGACTTAAATACACATATATATGTATTTTTAAACAAGATCCGCCATTCTCAAGTACATTTTCCGGTCTTCATCGCAATTTAGTCCAAATCATTCCATTACATTAGTAAACATTAGTTTTGGACAGAGAAAACATTTTTTACAATTTTTTTTACTCTAAAAAATTCAACGTCTGGACGTTTTCTAATTTTAGCCTTCGTTTTCCCCAGTTTTTTAGCCACCAGCTTCAATTTTTGCTGTCCAAACTACATATCGCGTTTTTTTGTTTTCCACTCTCGCTTCCACCAGATCCAGTCACCCCACAGATTTGCATAATTTATGGGCGACTTTAGATGCGTTTTTTCCCGCTCGGAGCGAAGCAGACGCAAACTGCCCTCGTCATTTTCTTTCCATTTCCCTTTTTTCATCGCCCGATTATGATTATGATTGATTGATGACGATGAAAAACATTTTTTTGCCTTCACGCCTTGTGCCAACATTCACGCCAGAAAATGCGTAGGAAAAAACTAGCCAAAGAGCAAACCCCGCAAAAGTTCAAGAGTCATGCAGTCAGTTCAACCAGTCTGCCTTGTTCAAACACGTTATTTATTCCGAATTTCAACATATTGATGCTAGATCCATAACTTTCGGCGTAATGTCAATATACCTATGTATTGAAACTCAAATTCGAGTACTCCATCTTTGCATAAAAACGAAATCTCCTCTCAAAAACTGGTCGAAAACCACAAATTATTTGAAGTAGAAACCATACGTTTGTTAAAAACGTTACTTTTTCTAACAAAAAAAAATGATCTTTTACGCATAAAAAACCTACATATTAAATCAGGAATTGGGAATGAGAAGCTTTATGGAAGCAATGCCGGTGCCTTTTTTTGAAAATTTTGTTCTTAGGCGATGGAGCAAAAGGAAGGAAATTCTAGTTTCAATATAAATATATTTATGTATCCCAACTATCTTTGAGCGGGGATCAAAAAAGACGAAGAAAGTACTCTATGTATGTATGTATGCAATGTAACCGTAGCCGTATAAACGCACTCATCTCATCTCGAGTTGTCTCTCCTCCCTTTCGTCCGTACGAGAAGACGAAGAAAAAGAAGAAGTAGGACAAGAGGGGACAAAGGGAGAGAGACATAGAGAGAGATGGAAAAAGTATCTAGCAAGACGTTGGAAATTTATGGGCAAGGACGTATGAGTTGCTCAAAAATGATAAGTTGATAAGTATTTTTCTATGGGCTCATATATAACCGTAAACGTAACGTAACATAAACGTAACGTCAAGGAGCGTATGAGAGACAGAGAGAGAGAGAGAGAAAGAAAATACTGTAAAAAGAGTAAAAAGAGAGAGAAACCATTGTGGGGAACGTGCCCAAGTCGATCTTTTTCTCTATCTATCCTCAGCCTACTGCTTTCTCCATACTCCATACTGCTGCTACATTCTGCTTTCTCCCTTTGGAGAAAGTAGGAGCGTAACTCGGCCGGAAAAATTGACTGATCTTGATGCCCGGAATGATGAAATGAATTGGGCCACACATCATCTCTATACCTACAGACATGAGACATATTATATATTATAGATATACAGCATCCATACTATATAATACCTATATATGTATGTATGTTCCACATAACAAATGTCTACATCTTGTCCTATGTACGTATGTGCGCTTGGTTTTTTTTAGCTGTACAGTTTTCTCCACACTTTTATTCCTCAAAACTCCGGGTCCTTGACTCTGCTTTATCCGCTTGGAGAAAAATCTATAACTCTGGCTATAGATTGGCACGACTCGGCTGCAGTTGAGGATCCTTCGCCGTACGACTTGGAATGCGAATCCAGACATGCATAGATAGATACATACATAAAGTAACAAGGGAACAGACGGCACGCTACGTATATAGTATAGCACAGAAAACTATATGGTATAGTGCGGGCCGTAGATTTGCAGATGATAACCGTTGAACTTGAGTTGTTGCTAGTAATATTCTTTCCTTTCCTCGTTTCTCTACTCCACCGTGATGTACACTTTTCCTTCGTACTTTCTCCCATGTACTTTCTCCCTGTGCTTTCTCTCCATATCTTGTCCCATCTTTTCATCTGTAATATAGGCTGACATGGAAAATCATGGCCAATTTTATATTTTCATATCCATTTGTCACTCGCTGCACACACTCACCATATACATAGGCCCACAGTTCTTTTTGGGCGGAAAAGTTCAAGTTTAAAATATATGGGAACATGCACGTCCTTACTGTATATATCTGTATATACATATTTATACGTAGTATCCATAACTGCGGTTTATATTCGCCGTGCATCCAGATCCAGACTCTATCCTAAACCCGTAGTGAAAGTCAAAGCTGAATTCTGAAAACGCGTTTCGAGCTGGGGCTTTCTTTCCCCACGAGGAGAAAGAAAGCACAAGTATACATACAGTACAAGTGGAAGGTGTCCGTGGAGAAAGAATTGTGGCGGATGTCTTAAAGTTGAACAATGTACATTTATAGTATGGTATGGTATGGATTGGCATGGTATGCATAATACATGGAAGACAGTAGAATAGAGTAGAGTAGACTAAAGGAGAGTACAGTGAAAAGTGAAAGCCCGCGGCACTGCGGCTTCTTTCTCTCCTAAATTCCATTTCAGCTTGGCCACATCCTCGTTCTCGTTTTCGTTTTCTCTCCCTTAGCCTCCCCACCAAAATTCTATCCTGCCACTACTTCTCTTTGCTACGCTATTGTACAATTTACTTTCTCCCACTTTCTCTTGTTATGTTTGTATGTAATTGAATTGGCTAGTTGTCTATGCATCTATGTATGTGTTAAATATGTATATCTGTCTACTTGTCTATGTATGTATGGTTGTATGTATGTATGGAGCTGGAACATGCACCGCAGAACGTGCATTTACGTGACAGACCTGTCCTTCTTCATTTCTGACTGCCGCTCTATGTACAATGCAACGTGAATGCATTTGGGTTGAGGCTCGCAGTCAGTGTGAACAGGGAAACGAAACGGAGGAAAGGAAAACCAGGCCAGCTCCAGCTCCTGCACAAAGTTCCAGTTTCACATCCACATCGAGTTCCAGTTTTTGAGCTAGCACGACTCCCAGAATCCCACTCGAAACTGACGTTAAACTTCATACCGAATATATCTACCAGTTTGTACATTGTACGTGCATAACAAGAAAGCGCAGTCTGTGTACATATAAAAATACGTTTAGTTCAACTTCTTCTTGTTTTAAGCCCTGTATCGAGTAACCGTGGAAATTTTATGTGAAATTTTTTGAAAAATTCCTGTGGCCAAACCGGTAGTCCAAAAATTTTGTAAAAAATTGGAGGCCTTTATTAAAGTCCAAACATGGCCTCAAAAGTTAATTTTTTTAAACTTGTATCATAAATATGAATTAAGATGTTAAAATTGCGTGGGTGGAAAACATATATATGTATGTACAAGTTTGGCCATGGTCCTGACTTGCCTAACACTACAAAGTGTCTTGCTTTTCTTTGCTCGTTTTTGCTCTTGTTCTTGTTCTTGTGTTTCTCTTATGAGGGCACGTCTGCAGTTATTTTCTCCAAAGTGAGCTTTCTTCTTGGTTCTTGGTAGAACGAAGAAGAAGAAGAAGGAGCGACTAAAGCTCCCCGGGTCTTATCGCGAAAAGAAAAGACCGGAACTAATATCATGTCACGTCAGATTGACTCATGTACGTAATGTTCGATTGACTTGCTTCGATGCTTCCCCTCTCCCCAACCGCCCGCCTTGTCTCGACCATGCTGTGGGTTTTCCTCCATGTATAGTATAGCTTTAGATTTAGCTCCCGTCTCAGGACTAGCTTGGCTTGACTCTCTCCTTACTCCAGCCTACAGCTCTAGCCATACCATTGCATAGCATGGAACAGCATACGATACGATAGGATAGGACGCCATACATTAAGCATGAAAATGCTTGCTCGTACATTTTCCTAAACTCCCTTGCTTACATTTATAGGGTTTACCTTTACACCCCTAACCCTTGATCACCGTCAGCCAGCCATCCAGCCAGCCATCGAATCTGCCGCCCAACTATGTACATACCGAATCTTACACACATACATACACTAAAAACTGCTGCTGGATTGGATTCGGATTTGACGAAATGCCCGGGTAATGTACATACGATACGTATATACGACTGTGACTAGTGTGTGTTTAGTGTTCAGTGTGCAATTTGAGGCCTAATACGTCTGTCTTTATTTCTTTTCGTCACATCGTGATCGTCATCTTTATGTCGGGCCTCGTAATCGTTTCCCAAAGCTTTATATCCTGTTAGTGTATTATTACTATATACATACTGATATTATATTGAAGTAAATGTATTTATGTATGGGAACGACAAACGCTGAACAGCCAATATTGAGAATGGCCAGCACTAACTCATGGCTCATGGTAAAATATGTTGTGGGGCTGGGACCAGATAATCGCGGCGCATATTTTAGGGTGTATCGACCATCGACCCACTCCATCGAATCCTGATGCCCGTCACTTAAACACTACCTAAATTGAGCCGTTAAAACCAAAACAAATTGCAAATTGACCGTGCGTAATGGCCAACAGTGCTAGTACATGTATATGTGTGTCGTAAAATGGGCTAATTGAGCAGGCCAATTTTTATGAAGATGCGGTAAAATTTAAAGACCTTCCATGTATAATGTATATAACCGTTGTAAACTAAAATGACGATGAATGGAGGGATTTTGACCCGAAAATGCAAATTTTTTCCTTAAATAAACAAAAGCCAGGACATGAATTTAAAAAGCGGATGTTTTTAAGTAGAAATTTTGGAACAGGATCTTACCGATGATGCTAAGGTTAACCAATGAGTTCCTTGTTGGACTAGACTTGAAGTCCACCCGGCATCTGTAAATATGGATAAAGGGAAAGAAAAAATGTTGAATTTTGGTGGAAATCAAGCATGACTAATTATTAGAGGATGCAAAATTTTAATTATGTTGATTTCTCACCTGTAAATGCCTTCATCTTGCAATCGCAGCTCACTCATAAAAAGATGAGCGGACGGTTCAGACATGGCTTGGAAGTAAATTCGTTCGCCCCAGGCGGACCATCGCTTGGCGTCCGACATTGGCCTATCTCGAACGTCATATCTGCAAAAAATTAATAAATAAAGGTCATTTAAAAATACTACTTTAAATTTAGATTTAAAATCCGTTAAAGGTACATGATTTTGCAACCAATGGAGTTTCTCCTGTTAAAAGGAGCAATTTTGATGGTTTAATATAGAGTGCCAGCTTCTGCCGGAGAATTTTCTCAGAATTTTAATAAAAATTCTCATTCTGGGTCAGAAATGCCCAGCTGGAATTAAATACATATATGTATAATGTACTTTTGAACCATAAATAAATGTATGTATGTTTTTATGTATGCGGGATCAAATTTTATTTATTCACAAGGAGCAGAAAACCGTGGAAGGTTTAAATAAAGAATCGGGCACGAATTCCCAGCAGAATGGGTACGTATTCTAAAATTTATTGTAAAATTGAAGGCAAGAAGCTCCTGTCTAGGACTTGCTTATGAATGAAAAACAAGTTATGACGAATAAGAAGAGTGCACATGTTTTCTACATGTACGGAACATTATTATGAACCATATAAAAAAAGAAGTGGATACATACAAAATGGATATACGCACTATACATATAGGATTGTACAAAGATGGAAAAGAAAGCCCTAAAACCAAACCACGAAGAAAGGTAGATTTGACCTTATTAGAGTAATAAGCTGAATATTTTATGATTTTGATCTCCCGTTCAGGGCTTTGAAGAGCTAACCTAATTCTAATTTAATGTTCCGGACTGTTCCCTTCTTTCTCCGGCTTTCTCGGGCTCTAAACTTCTACTTTTCTTTATCCATCAGTCTCTTGCCGGTTCAACATGACTTGACTGCATTCGACTCGACTCGACTTTGCTCAGCTCAAGTCAACTCGACTCGCCTCAATTCAACTCGACTCAACTCAACTCAGGTTGGACTTAGACAAATGCCAAATATATGTTTAATTTTTATACCTTCTCTCCTCATACTCATACCGTGATGACTCTGTTGGCTCCTCTCTATTTTCTTTATACGGCTAAACATGGAAGACTGCAAGAGAAAGCGAAGGAAAAAGAAACATGAATGGAACAAAGCTCACGGATCCTGGCATTTAGGGGTTAATATTTTATGATGTTCTCCTCCTGCCCGGGGAGATCATATGTGTATGCACAATGTACAACTTCCCCTATTTTACAAATGTGGATATAGCAGAGAAAATTCAAACCTAAAGTCGGAGGAAGCCGGAGTGAAAGTCAGAGTGAAAGTCAGAGAGAAAGTCCCAAGTATAATAAACAAAAGTGTGTATAAGTACATGTGTAAATGTATGTGCGCTGACTACTGTACAATGCTAACCTTCGAATTTACGGGCAAGTCAAGTAGACCAGATGCATTGCGTTTTTATCATTGCCCGGAACTAAGCTGAGGTGTACTCATATGTATGTATTACTTGTACAAAGTACTTACTTTCACCAGTATTTGTACCACCACTATGTATGTACTTTCACATGAGGTTGAAGTCTGAGCTAACTTTCTCCAATTCTTTGTCTGCTTTCCCCCTGCACTGCCATTATTATATTTTTACCTTTCTTATACCCTTCTTTCTGCTTTCTCTTGTTGTGCTATCTCCCGCCCCTGTTTCAATTCCTCAACGCTCCCTTTTCATGTTTCAATTATTCTTGTGCGCTTTCTTTCTTACTTAGTTACTTTTTCCTTGGTACTTTCTCTTTAACCTTCAACTTGCACTCCCAAATCGTACATAGTATTCAATTGTACTTACGGCTGCCCCTTAATTGCGCTTCCGTTTACAACATTCGTTAAAACTACGATCCCTCTTCCCATTCTTTATGCTTCTCGTTCTTTAATTTTCCTCTCTCCTCGTTTCCCAGCTTCAATTGAACATCTGGGATCAATTAATTGAGTCTGACGGTTAATCCAGAGTAATTGATTTCATTTTCAAAGCTCCCATACCCATGTACCGGTATACTTTGGACGTTGAATAGTGAAACCTCCAACTTGTCCTCCACTTTGAGATAGAGAGGGGCTCCTAATCCTCTTCCTGTTCCTCCTCAAGTTCATCCTAAGAACGTCCTCGCTAATCAGATTAATATCCCTAGTTTATAGATATATAGGTAGATAGGTAGGAAGGGAAAGCAGAGAGTGAAAGTGAAAGAGCCGGAGAAAGTTGGAGAAAGTAGAGGTAGATGATTAACGCGAGTACACGCTTATGGGAAAGGGATCGGGTAGAAAAGGTAGGTTTGGAGAAAGTCAGGAGAAAGCAGGATTGGAAGCCCAACAAATTCCAGTCATTCTCAGGGCTTTTCATGCAAGACGGTATTATTTACACATTTAACCCACTAACTGCGGTTATGCATTGAATATAATTGTATAATGTGATGCGCGGGTAAAACTAACTTTTACAGAAAACTTATATTTTTTTTAAAACATTAACTGAAATCATGGAAAAATTGATTTTTTTGTTTCAAGCATCTAATCAGTGTGTACTGTACATTGTACATATACGAACACATGCTTGTGTATGTACTTAACTTTGAAAATACGGTTAAGTGTATCTGACAACAATTTATTATAACGCTCAGCATGCTCCGGAACTTTTTCCTTTGATACTGCGATTCCTCCTGGTTTTGCTCTAGCTGGCTTGCTCTGCTTTCTCCGAGTTTATTAAAATTACAGCAAACTATGAAACCTTGCTAGGAGAAAGCAAAGGGACAAAGTTGCCGGGCTCCAGTTCATTCATCCACTCATTACTTGAACTTGAAGTATTCCACGCTTTTCCTTTTTCGCCTTTCTCTTCGTTCGCCTCACACATTTAATTAAACGTGAGAACGGAAAGAGAACGAAAGAAAATGAGAAAGCGGCGCGGAAACTGTTAAAGTGTGAAGGCAAGTTTATCTCAAGTTCACAGTTGAGAGTGGACACACTATTAAATCTAAAATCAAAGGTCCAACCAACAACCAACCAGCGACGACGACATTTTCAAGGAGCAGCCAAGCTCAACATTTTACCGGGTCGACTCGAGGCTGGTGAAAAGTGTGAATAATTTATGCAAAATAAAACAAATTTGAGCAAATTCCCCATTTTCTCTCGTAAGTTTCGCCTTATCCACCTTTTACACAGCATCAGGCTCTGATTTAAGGATAACAAAAGAAGTAGATCAAACTCGCACCACGCAGTGCGTCTGACGCAACTTTCACTTTCACCCGGACTTTACCTTTGCCTATGGGTTTAATTTTGGTCTGGGTCAAAATGCAGAAAAACAGAAGCAAAATATTTAACTATACGCACAGTACTATTTTTGAAGCCTCTAATTTTGTGCCTATATATATTGATTGCAACATAAAGTCAAAGACACCGTTTCTCCAAACTTTTTGTCCATAAATTTATATACCGGTCTACTTTCTCTTTGTGTCTGCTATAGTTATCAAAATAATTCCCAGCTTATTCCCAGGTCGTTTTACTTAAGATAAATAATAAATGTAGGGTAAAAGTTGGGGGTGTATATGGCGGTGAAAGTAAAAGCGGGGCTGTAAAATGATGATTTTCAGTTTCGTAGAAAATTTCTGCACCTGAATTCAAAACACTGAAAAAGATCTGCAAATTATGGATATGTTAATAAGAGCCCCCCAAAATGGTTATCATTATCACAGATAAGTTTGAAATATTTTCATTTTCTTCCGCCTCCTTTGCCACGCTCCATATCTGTGTCCGTATCTTTGTGTGTGGACTTACAATATATGTATACGTTCTTTCTCGTTCAAGGGTACAATAGAAGATTCGCCAGGCAAGAGAAATTATACATAGTACAAGGATAAATTATCCGCTATCTTCTTTTTCATCCGGAGAAAGTCCCGAGGTATTCATTCATCCATTGCGCGGATGAGGCCGCTGGTGAAAGCGGGAAGAGTTTTAGTCGGTGAAAGCCCTATGTATATGCGTTTCTTTTTTCTTTCTTGCTGAGTTGAAGTCGCGTGACTGTTAAAAAATGTTGAGGTCAATTCTACGTTCTACGTTTTTTATTATTCCTCAAAAGTCGGTGATCAAAACGTACAAAAATCCGCAATAATAATGACAACATATTATTAGAAACCTACAAAGGAGCAAAATGGTCACCTGCCCTAAATTTTCCCGGGCCAAAACGCTGCATAATCTGGCTGAACCTTGTATGTATAGTGTACAGTGCAAAATTATGGGAATATGCATCAACGTAAAGAGAGAGAGAGAGAGAGAGACTTGCTTTGAAACTGAGAACAACGGTGAAACAGCAAACGATCGAATAAGGTGCAGTTGGTGGAATGACAAGATGAAAACTCACAGCCAATTTAGACTTGGACTCGGATCTCTTTACACTTTACTTTAAATGTACGTCTGAAGAGGAACAGAGAGAGAGAGAGAGAGAGAGAAAGCGAAAGTTTCTGCGTTAGCTATCACTATTCCTATTTCTATAACTGTAAATGTGTATGTATAATGTATAATGTAGAGAAAGCGGGGACAGAGGAGCAAGAGATGGAGAAGAATGGGAGAGATAAAGAGTAAAAGTTTTCAACCTGATTATCTAAGTGTTTACACTTGAACAACTTTCGTGCTTTCTCCATCTCTCGACCGGCTAGATCCGACGTGAAACTCAAGCCGGAGTTTATAAGTACGCGGAAGAGGGACGGAGAAAGTAACAAAGAGAAAGTAACAGTTACTATTGTACAATATATGTACTACTTTCACTGGTACTTTCTCCCGCCGTCTCTCCCGCTATTTTGCTCCGGCTCGAAACATGCTGTTCAAATCTTGGTCATATTATCGTCGGATTACTCATACATATTATTGCCCAGTGATAACCGTAATGATTAACTGCATACATACTTAGACTGAGGTCTAAATAGTTGCCCAACCAAAAATAAATATAGACACCAATGCTTACACTGTTTACATTTCCTGGAGAAAAAGTAAAAATGCACGTAAAAATGCAATGGATTTTTATTGAACAAAAATTATCTTTTTTGATAATCAGATCCTATCCTTTTTCTTCTATGTACTTTCTCCATTTACATACATGTATAGTTTTCCACATTAGCCGGTGTTTAATCGCGTTGAAACAAGATCGAAACTAAATGGACATTCTGAACTTTTTCAGGACCGGCTAAATAAATGTAATTGCCTGAAAATTTACAATAATGGCCCAACTTTTGCGCACCTTTTAACGGTCTATTAAAATGTCACGGGATTGTTATCGGGGTTATCTAAGGAGCTAAAATTTAATCCATTTATCTAAAGGGAAAAGTACTTACGTACAAAAGTGTAATATGGGCAATACTATCCATTTCTTTTGGAAGACAATTTTCAGAAAAAAATTAACGCCAATGGCTCCTTAGAATTTGACCTAATTTTAGCTAATCTGGCCACGAGAAACTGTAAAATGTGCATTTAGGGTCGTTTTCATTGCCAACTTGACCCCCGGCAACTTTCCGCATTTTTAACACATAAACAATCATCCAACTGCCGCTTTAAAAGTTTAATGGGGGAAATTGACTGCTGCGTGACTCGTGGATACACAATAAAATTCACATGCGCTCATTTCTTGGCACTACTTAAAACTACGTACAGTCAGCTCACAGTAAGTACAAGACTTTGTTTCCGTGAACGCTGTTGCAAATTGAAAATGATGAAGAAAAGCCTTTTATGTAGACTGCAGACACTAATTTAATTTGCCTTTTGGAAGCCAGTGTTTGGGGGCCTGCGAAATTTCAAAGAAGGTAAAAAGATCCGGCTCAAGAGAAAAAAAGCAAGTAGTGGGAAAAGGATAGAAAAAGATAAAATCTACAACAAGGTAAAAACTCGTTTTGCACGGTAGACTTTCACTTTTCCCTTTTGCTCTCATCCTAAAGTCTTGAAGCTATGGTTACTGTTTTGTCTTTAATTTCCCTGAAATGTGCGTAATTTTGTAACTGTATTCACATTATTTTTACCTCACTGTTTATTTAAAACAATCGTCATACTTATTGTAAGTTAGGCTGGAAGCTAGTTATGGAATGCAACCCAAGTAAAACAATCCCGAATTTAATGCGGATGTCCCCGCCTAGTTTTGTATTACAATGCACAATGCAATAAGAAACAAAACAATGCTACTGTTTATCAAAGAGAAAATTCTTTTCCCTGGGTTCTCCAAGGTCCATCAGTCGTTCGCTCTCGACTCCCCAAAAATGTAGCCATACACATAAATAAGTGCAGTTTCCCCCGACTTTCTTCATCTCCTCTCATTTTATTCCATGTCATTCCATTCTTCTCCATCCCATTGTATTCCATCTCTGTCTCGGCCTTTGTCTTCTTAGGGAATGTAAAGGCTCGTTTTTTATTGTATTCTTTTCCCCTGTATTACTACATATTATTATTCCCGGGTATTTCATGTTCATGATCATGGTCATGATCCGGAGTGCATTCCCATTCAAAAACATGGGAAAAAAGCTGCATGCAAAATGTACACAGTACACAACAATAAAGAAAAAGGACAAGAAGTCAAGAAGACAAAGAAGAAGACGAAAGAATGGAGTCTTGAAACAAAGATGAGAAGGGAAACAAAAAATTCAGGAAAATAGCGCACTCCTCTTTCCGGGTGATCTTGGAGTGTCTCACATAGAGAGAGAGAGAACAAGAGAAAGTCTGGGAGAAAGTAGAAAGTGAAAGGAGAAAGCTAGAAAAGAAAGAGTAGACCATGTTGATGGTGATGGTGATGAGGAAACAAGGAGAAAGTGAAAGTGAAAGTACGCTGGAGAAAGGAGAGTCAAGACAAACGAGACACCAACAAAATAGTCATAAATATTTTATGGAGCCATGAAAGCTTCTTTCATGTTATCAGCGCGCTCTCATCCCAGGTGAACCCATAAGTAAAATATGCAAGGGGCTCTATACATACATAAATACCAAAGTACATACGAAAGGGAAAGGCAGGGAAAGCACCATATTTATACCCAAAACCCTTAACATACATGAATAAACGCACTCGCTAAAATAAAATACAATACAGTACAATACACTCTTACCTACATACATACATAGATGCACCAACTTTTTCCTCCCGTCTCTCAAAACTCGGGAAAAAACAAGGAACACGAAGGAGATTGGGCACAACTACATAAACATAATGGGGTATGTTTGGTATGGCAATAGTATGACAATAGTATGGCACGGCATGCCCAAGGACGGACAGATATTTTTCAGGGAGACACCAAGACAAGGACAAGGACAAGATGTCAGTCTATCTATCTGACTACACATTTTTTCCATCCCTTTCTCCAGTTTTCTCCCAGCTTCTACTTTCCCCCCTGTATTATTGTATATTCCTTTTAATATACTCGACTTGCGACAGGGGATCGAACACCAAAGGAGGAAATGCTTATTTGCTTTCTCCACGCTTTCTCCCTGCTTTCTCCTGCTTTCACACAACCTTTTGCCTTCTTTTTTTTTCTTTCCCACAGCATCAGAATCACAAAGCGATTTTGTTGGGTGAGACTGTTGGCTGTTGGTTGGTGCTGGTGCTGGTGCTACCGGCTCAGAATAGTGAGCAGCTCCCTACATACTGCATAATGCATACAAATTTGTTGCGAGGAGCCGAAAAGTATCTCGATATTGTATTGTATGGAAAAAAGGGTATAGAAAGGATCTCTTGAAAAAATATATACAATATACACATATGTATGTATCCATGGGAAAGTACTTTTGTGCACACCGTTGAAAATAAAAGTTGGCAAGTCGGGGTTGCTAAGCCAAAGCCAAATCCCAGGCAAGTTTCACTTTCTCTGTCTACTCTGGTTGGTTTTTTCTCACTACATACATACATCGTGTTCGGTTTATGTGTAAGAGCTCCTTGTTTTTATTTATGCGGTAGTGTGTCTGTGTGTAGAGTACGGCGTAAAAAGAACAGGCGGAGTGTAGGCAATAAATAGGCCACCGTGCAAGCGACTTCCTTCCGACGGAAATGTGGTCTACTTACCATCATTTCTTTTTATCTGACAACTTTCACTCTATCCCTCTTTCCCCTGTCCTCTTTCTCCATGTATTGTATGTACAAACCAACAAGAGTCTTAAAATTCCAGGCTTAAAAAATACCATAAAAGAGAAAGCTGACTTTCTCCCCATTGTAAATTAATTAGCACTTTCTCTTTTTTCCCTGTATAACTGTATATAATGTCAATGGGAAAAATACAGTTTTTAATAATAAAGTGAGGCTAATTCTAAAATTTTACCTCAGCATAAGCTGTCTTTAAGCGAGATTTTGGAAATAGGGACTAAAAAATTGACGATTTACCCGGTGGCTTGTGAATCCGGAAGTGATTATTCCGACGGTAGTCATAAATAACGCACGACACACAATGAAAAAGAAAAAATCCTTCTCAAGTTGTATACACATTGTACATAAACTAGATATGATATCACACAAAGAAAAATCTGTAGACGTGGGATCCAAATTTAATGCCCATTTCATTTCATTTTCATGAAGAGGGGGAAGGAAGCTATGTATGTATGTATAAGGGGGGAATGAAGGAAGTTCATCATCAAGGTTTGTGGGGAGAGGGGACGGAAAAGAAAAAAAGTGTAAATTCAGAAATCAAAATTCAGCGTCGACTCTCGACGACTATTTTTCCGTTTCTATTTCATGAAAGGGGCAATGTCAAGCTACGCCGCTTTCCCCGACTCCCCCGTATCTCCATTTCATTCTTCGCCATTCAACCGCTGCTTGGCATTCGAATTGTGATTGTGATTTTCGTGACTGCAGCCATTGTCATCGTCATTGTCGTCGTTGTCCTTTTTATACCGTATGGGGCTAGGTACATATGAAACCTGTGAAGGATTGCCGTACACTACACTACAATACAGTACAGTGCAGTATTTTAAGTTTACGTTCATTCTCCCCTTTTCAAGGCTGTCGCCTGTACAATTTCCATTTTTGTCCCTTTCTTTCATTTCCCGTTCTTTAGCTTTCTCCAACAAACTCAGACCAAACTCTGTCCTCACCGACTCTCTCCACACTTTCTATTTTTCTAGCTTTCTCCTAGATCCTCTCCTCACGTGCACTTTTTTACTATTTGTCAAGATTTTGAGTCAAACCAAAGCAAACCCGGGGAAGGAACAAGTTTATGTTTTTAAAACAAATTTTCTTTTTTTACTTCCTCAGTTATCTACACGTACCTAAATTTTGGTTTTAACGCAGGTTTTCTGACATCAGGCCAGATGTTTCAAAATTTCTGTGTTCACTCAAAAATTAATGGGAAATTTTAAATTCAAAGCTGGTGGATCCGTTTAAAATCCAGAGTTGCTGTTCAGCGCTGTTCAGAAAACGGGTAAAAATGCAAAAGTGTATAAAGAAAGTAAAAAACGGATGCTACAAAAGGACAGGGGACAAAGACTGCAAAGGAAGACGGAGTGAAGTGAGTGGACGTGAAGCTTGAACAATGAGCGTAAAGAAGAAGACGAGGACGCTCCATGGCGTGGAGAAGGGGGTAAAGAGATGAAATGAAGTAAGCAATATGTCTTGTCGTTAACCACTCAGACAAAGAGACCGTATCTACGGAATATTCACCCAATGGTCACCCAGGGAAAGTGATAAATTCCGCGGCTAGTGCAAAAGCAAGGAGAAATTTATTGTAAAATCAATACACGAGCCCTTTTCACGTATTCCAGGCAGATTTCTCTCCCGCTTTCTCTCACTTTCTCTATTTCATCCTCGTCACTTCACTTTCCCCGCCGTTCCTTTTCCTTTTGTATGTATGTACATTGTACATCTTGCTTTCTTTGGATTGTGGCAAGCGGCACGGGAAAAAAGAGAGAGTTGTACATGGAGAAAGCGGAGAAAGCAAGTCAGCTTGGATAAATACACGTTCGTTTAATGTACACTATTTTCTTCCATTGTCAAGAGATGTATGTACGCAGTACACTGTACACTGCCTATGGACACAACAAAATACACGGGAGAAAGGAATAAAGAAAAGAAGGATTGTGTCCTATCCGAGTTTGACTAACTACCACATTTCGGCCTTATTTTTCCTCCCGGCTTTCTCTTGCTTTCTTTCTCTCTCTCTCTTTACTCTGCTTTTGCCTTTGTTTTCAAGCATGTCCGATCAAAGGTTTTCTAGACATTAGGCAGCCTCCTTTCTCCCTTCACTTGTCCATTTTCATTTGTATTTCTATTTGTATTTGTATTGGAGTCGGTCCATTTTCCTACTTATTTTGTACCAACTGAAACGTTGTTGTGAATCCAGAGACTGGAGATATTTGTCCTTGATCCTTGTTTAGATTTCATTTTGCCGTATTTTCTTTTGAAATTTTACTCTCGTTTCCTCTCTTTTTGGATTTGGATTTGTGTGTCTGGGCTTTGAGCCGAAAATGTAGAGAAACTCCCAGGGGAACTGCGACAGTAATTTTCACATTCTAAATAATTTTAGGATGATAGTGATGGAGATAACATTCATGATTTTCAATTAGCATCGACATGTGCCACGTGGAACGAAGAAGAGAATTTGTAAAAATATGGCCAAAAATTAAACTTCCACAGGGGACAACTCCCAAATTTAAATAAATAGACAGACACACATGGATATATGTAAATTGCTGCGTAAATTGTAAATTTTCCAAATTCTGTTGATTGGCTAAATTTGCCCAAGCTTGATACGAAGCTGATAGATAAAAAGGACGAATGGGTGAAAGTCCAATGTACATTTCAGTCCAAATGTACATTGGAAATTAGGACGAGCCAAAGTGTCTAATTTGGTAGTAACGGGGCAAGTTTGACTAATTTCGAAATGCGATTGCGATGGCGATTGCAGTCCCTTTTCACCATTTCGATAGGATAGAGAGAAAGTTGGATTAGATTAGTTTAATTTCATTAGAGAAAGTCTCGGGCTTAAACTTGCGTCAAGTTGAGAAAATTTTACTTTCACCAAGTTTACATTCACGGCTAAATGCGTACACCGTATACAGTATATAGACACATGAGCTGTCTACAGTCTACAGTCTCCACACTTTGTAAGCAGACACGATATAAATACATAAAATTTTCGAGTTTATCTGCATTTGAAGCGCCGGCTGCCGATACGAAAAATACAATATGTATGTACAAGAGTTTGGACTGAGGTAAACTTGTAGTTGTATTTCCGCATCGAGCTTTTTCCCCGCCGCCTTTTGTCTTACGTCTCGAGTGTCTCGTTCCTTAGTTTTCGTTAGATACATATATATATATATATATACTCTGGAGGAAACCTTAGAGTCCTAATTAAATTCTAAAGAAGTATCTGCAAATTAACACTGTTGCTCCAAATCTATCGCGTTTCTTTAGCTCTTGGTTTCTTTTCCTGTATTTTCCCTCGTGCGTTCCAGAGACTTGGAAGAAACGAGCATTTGAATTCCTCTTGAATTTGAACTTTTGTTCAAATCTGCATTGTACTCGTATTCGTATTCCAGTCAATTTTATGGAGGAAACGTCAGTGCGCAGAATAAACGAGAAACGAAGGAAAATTGGGAATTCGTAAAAAGTCAGAGGTAATAAAATTAGCCGGTGATCCGTTCGTTTTAAAAGTTTTTAGTCTACTGATGTTTAATTTTATTTACAATAATTATGCAAAATGTACATATGTACGATAAAAAAACAGAGTTCGTGCATAAATATACATGGAGCAAGCTGAAAGTTTTAGCTGAAGATTTGCGTGATGCATATCTATCACATTGTCGAGTCGATCTCTAGTACAAACCGGTACGGAATCGGGAAAAAACTGGATCCTTATCGCATTTCTCGGGCCTATTCTACATTCTTGTCTTTTCCGTGGGTTTGTTGAGGAGCTTTGCCCAAAATCTTGAGCACATTCTCAAATATCCGAAATGTACCGAAAAATTGAGTCGGAGCACAATCTTTCTATATTCGATTTTTCCTTTTACTGTCAATGCCAATGGTAAGTACAGTGCATATTTACATTGTGCATGTACCGTGTAGATACACACGATAAAATAAAATAAAACCGTGGTACATGTTTACGCAAGATTATATTCCACTTTGCTCACATTTACATTCACACATGTGTGTGTGTGTGGAGGCGTAAAGTCAATATATCGCCGATATACTGATATTGGGTAAAAACACAGACACAGACACACTCAAGCTCCAACCTAGCAAACCAAACCAAACAAAGCCAGAGCACACATGGCCGAAACTACCGTTCCAGCCTCAGAACTCCAGCTCCAGCTCCAACCTTTACGTCAAGTGTTAGTTTGTGCATAGAGATGGAAAATGCAGCAGACTATGTACAAACACATACAAAATCATAGGGAAAAATCCTGAGCGGGTGATTGTCATGTTCCCGTCGTAAAATTGCTCAGCCTCTTTTGATTACCGTCATATCTGGCCCTTACATAGGAAAATGCGTGCATAGAAACGATCTATATGACACCCTGTGTATAAATTGTCATATGTACGTTTGTATGCAAAATTGTCCGGAGAATGGCCAGGGAGGCTCCTCAAAGGGAATTTACGGCAATTGCTTATGCATACACCATCAAGGCTTCCCATACATACATACATGCATTCTCACCCTGCAGTTTTACACATACATACATACATACATACATGTATGTAAAAATATTCTCCGTGTATATTAAACAGCACACCGTATAATTTATAGTGTGCAATTTGGCTATGACCACGACTGAGCCAAGGAAAAAAACGTATCAAGTATATATATGCATAGTTGACTATAGGCGACCCTCTCAATTTTTTGCTGTGACACGCCATTCCCTATTTTCAATCTTTTACATGAGCGGAATATGTAGAATGTAGAGACAGAGAATGTGGACAAGTGTACATATACATATGTAGGGTGCATAAAAATTTCCACAGCGATTTCAATCCTCCATTTCCTTCAACATACTGCATATTTCCAAGTATGTGCGTACAATGTACACAGTGACTTCAGTTTGCATGTTATTTTGAGCCTAGCACGAGCTACATACATACACATTATGACTTGATGAGGATCTATTAGCCTTCGACTTTCGACTGACTTGTTTCTAGTTTATAGCCGCTTGCTTTTGCTTTATGTCTCTCTCCCTCGAATGCTGCCGCTGCTTTACATATGTACAAACCTGAACGCATGTTTGTTTGCATGTGAATAAAGTATGTAGATATTTACAGTATACACACACGAGGTAGCGGCTCGTCGTCCTCGCCGCCGCCGCCGTTGACTGGAGTCGAGTGTGGAAAGGGTCGTAAAATTTGAGTGAATTTGAATCATTATGTATAAATTGCTTGCTCTACAAGCTCCATGTGTATGTATGTATGCAGTATGTATCTAGATTGTGTAGTAAGGAAAGTAACTATACTATATTATACATTATACATGTGTAGAGGCACCGGGGAAATAAGAATGTCAATGTGGATGTAAATGGAGATGTTGATGTAAATTTGAATATGTGTATGTACGTGTGTGTGTGTGTGCTTAACTTGAAAGTGGAAAAAATGTAATAATTTTCGCCCGACTCCAAATACATGATATAAAGAAAGAGAGAGAGAGAGATAAGGAGATAAACGATTGATTAGAGTTTTACGATCCTCTCCATCTTAAGCAGTGTGTACTGTATGTGTGTATGTGTGTGTGTGTGCAGTTCATTTGGGAAGAACTGTTGACGCGGTTCCACTGCCTTGGATTGGATTGGATTTAGTGGATAGAGTTATGATAACATAACAAGTTATGAAAAACGTATATAAAAGGGATAAGTACCGTGTTTAACATTAACATTTTCCCGTTCGCTTATTTTACGGCCAGCCCAGACTCCAGCACAGCCCATATAGCATTGGGGCAAAAGCACGCGTATAGTTTTTGTAAAGGTATGTATGTAAACGATTTCTTTCGTCTAACGTTGTTCTCTCTAACCTTGTCACATGGTCCTCATAATATGTATGTACTGTCGCTTTGGCAATTCGTCCACAAATATTGGGCAAATATGTACACGTCCAAATATAGACCAAAATTCTTGCCGGTTACAACAGCCATAACCATACAAATAATAGCGTGATTATGCGAGGAAATGACGGTTTTAACCTCAAAAAACGTCCATCACGCTAATTTTTTTCAGTACTTTAGTAGAAAAATTAACGTATCATACTTCATTCATTATTACAGTAAATGCACATGGAATTTGTACATAATAAAGGTAAAGTCGAAGGAAATGAACTGCATAAAAAAATCTTTGCTGTACAAACATTTTTCGCTTTTATTATTTGCCTTTGCACTAATAAGTATTTTAATATGTTTCCTTTTGTATAAAATCCAATTACTTGGCGTGCATGTAATGTATCAATAGTCAAAGCGTCTGTGGTGCTGCTACTTACAATACATAACAGTAATCGTAATCATAACGTTAATTGTAAGTGTTATTGTAAGCACTGCAGCTATCGCTTTTTATCGCGTCTTATCTCCTTTACATACACGCGTCTGTCGATACATTAGTATAAAATACTCACACTGGAGTTAAATGAGGGCGACAAAAAAACTGTGTTTGATCGACTTTACACATGAGTAAATTTTTATGGGGAAGTCCTTTCATATGTACCTGGACTGTACTGCACAAATCCTTATCTAAATAAAATTTAAATTATTAAATGTATTATTTATATTGTTTATGTGGAATGTACATTTGTGTATAGCCCGTGCTCTGAAACAGGATTCAGGATGTGTATGTATAAAGCAGGGGTTTCCCGCTTGCGGCAATAAATGAGCCCGCAGCTTTAACTTTGTGCATACAACCAACTGTGTATCTGTGTATGTATGTACATTGTACATGGAATTTCGGCTTATCTGCCCGTACAAAACACAACATTTTAGTTACATGTGCTTCTTGACTTTAATGATTTGATAAGGATTAATTGCCACATTTTTATGTTGTTATAACTAGTTGAATTGGGCCAATTGCCGACTAATTGTAAGCTGAACAAGGACAAGATTGTACGCTGTACGCTCAATCGTGCGGTGTCAAGTGTGTCGTTCTTTTGCTGTGTGAAATGCTGGAACGCGTTCAAATTGTGGGAGAAAATTATCATCAAACTTACTGCCTGTTTTATTAATTATTACTCTGTAAATAATAACGTTATACAACTTTTTACAGTATTCTCATTACTTACACATTACACACAGTTTAGTCCCGTCGCGGGCATTTAAATTAATTTTTAATATCTATAGTATTATTATATATACATACACTCGAATTAAGATGATCTCAACTGATATTTTATTGGCGGCTAGCGTCGGCCTATTAGTGATATTTTTGTATAATAAATGGCTTCAAATTAAGGATGTTCCTCCAGGTGAGATTATTGAAATAATATTTATATGACATTATTTTTGCATTTTGCAAAACCTCCAATTTTTCTTGCGTGGTTGTGAATTAATTTTTTATTTTGATTTTAGGCCCATGGGGACTGCCATTTGTGGGCTATTTGCCCTTTTTAATGTTCCGAGACCCCATCAAAGTGTTTGAAAAGTTTAAGGAAAAGTATGGCAAAGTGTTTTCGCTCTGTCTGGGGAAATTCAGGTAAAAAAATACTATTGGAAATATTTTAGTTTTCGAAAATTGTCCAAGCTGGAGTTTTTAACGAATTAGAATTTTTAACTACTGTACCTTAATTTTTTAAATTATGCATTCTTTTAGAGTCGTGGTTATCAACGATTATAAATTAGTTCAAGAGGCTTTCAAAGAAGACGTTTTTATGGGTCGACCTGCCTTTGAAGTTCAACTCACGAGAAATCATGGCAGGAAACGAGGTAGAAAAAATTGTATTTATTTTTAACTGTGGATATTTTAAATGTGCTGACCCAATTTTTAAGCAAAATTATGGAGTAAAAAATGCATTAAATAATTTTTGGATTGACAGGAATATTATTTTCCGAGGGAAAAACTTGGGCGGAACAGCGACGATTTGCAGTGAGAAACCTTCGCACCTTTGGCTTTGGAAAAAATAGCATGGAAAGTTTGCTGCTGACCGAAGCGCAAGACCTTGGAAATTACTTCAGGTAAATATATTATAAAAAAGAATTTCAAGTTTTCGCGCCTCATTTTTAAAAGCGCTAAATTTAAAATAACTAATTTTTTTTAATGCAGTGAGAATCTGGGAAAACCGATCGATCTCCGATCGAAATTCAACGCATCCGTGCTCAACTCGCTCTGGTACATTTGTACAGGCGCCCGCTTCGAATTCAACGACCCCAACTTTCAGTTCCTCATCTCAAATTTTATAGAGTGAGCTAATTAAAATAAATTTAGGATCCATTTTTTAATTTCTTAATTTTGGCGGGAAACTAGTTTTAACTAGAATAAAATCTGTATTGATTTCCTTCCAGCAATATGCAAAAAGTAGAGTCAACCGGTCTAGTTTTCTTTTTCCCCTGGCCCCTCAAAAACGGGTTGCTGATCAAGGGTTTCTGGAAGAGCTTTATCAGCACTCGTGACAAGATCCAGGGTCTGGTTCGGGAGTCCATCGAGGAGCACAAGAAAACCTACAACCCGGATGAGCCCCGGGATTTTATTGACGCCATGATCGGTCATTGGAAAAAAATGGAGGATCCAAACTCGAGTTTTTTTGGAGATGAAGGAGGTTAGCTAATTAAGTCTTACAATTTCGTCGTCCACAAAATCACGAATTCGGAAGAATGGTTAAAATTTAATTTAATTGTTTTGCCTTTAATTAGATTTAAACATGATGCTCGTGCTGGTGGACCTTTTTCTCGCGGGCGCGGAAACAACCAGCTCAACAATGCAGTGGGCCATGCTCTACATGATTTTGTGGCCGGACGTACAGACCAAGGTTCAAAACGAGATTGACTCTGTCATTGGTCCAAACAGAACTCCATCCTTGGAGGATAAAGCGAGGCAATTACAATTAAAGCAAACTTTACCATTTTATTTGATTTGAAACAATGGGGACATGGTTAAAGTTGAATTAGTTAATTTCGATTGATTTTTAATTTAATTAATGAATATTTTAGCCTGATTTACACGGAAGCTGTAATGCTGGAAATTCATCGGTTCTGTTCTCTGGTGCCTTTCTCAGTTTATCACAGCGCTTCTGCAGATACTAGTGAGTATTTTGACCAAAATTGTTTAAATTTTCAAAATTTCAAAAAAAAACTTGAATAAAAATAAAAATTTTGTGTTTCTATAGAATTTGCTGGCTACAAAATTCCAAAGGACTCTGTTGTCCTGGCAAACCTTCGAGATGCTCACCATGACAAAGGTAAGGTTTTCAACGTTAATTTCGAAGATCAACTGTAGAGTTTTAAATTTTTGTCTCAAGAAAATTCAAATTTTTTTTTTAAAAAAACATAAATATGAATTTCAATTTTTATAGGATACTGGGGAGATCCGGAAAACTTTAGACCGGAGCGTTGGCTCGACGAAAATGGAAACAAGCTGCTGAAACACGAAGCCTTTATGCCCTTTTCCACGGGAAAACGTGTCTGTACGTACACACATATACATACTTAATTTCAAAATTTTTTCCGAAATTCCAAAATGTCTTTAAATTTATTAAAATTTGTGCTAATGGACATTTTAATGGGGCATTAATTCTCTAGGCCTGGGAGACAGTCTCGCCAAGGACACTCTCTTCCTCTTTTTCACCTATCTCATGCAAAAGTTCCGGGTGGAGAAAGTTCCGGGTTCCGGCCCTCTCTTCCTGGAGCCCAACGCCAGGACCTTCATTGTGGCCCCTAAACCCTATCAAATCATTGTCAATGCTAGAACCCTGTAGAATTCAAAGGATTCCAATTTTTTAAGTCGCGTATCTATTTTTACAGTACATAAAAATATGCTTATTTTACGAGCCTTTATATAATACTTATTTATGTATCCTATGGTCGAATAAGTTAATAAAAAAAAAGAAACGACAATTTTGGACACTGCGTGACCTCCTTGAAATTAATTAATTTCCACAGCTCATTTTAGGTACATAAGATTTAAATATACTTGGTTTTATCCGCTTTTACGTAATGCAAAGTGCATGGAAAAACCATGATCGACGGCCAAATATTTACATACACATTATGCATACATGTTGCAGCATGACGAGATATTCCGTCGTTCTCGGCTTTTGTCTTTGTTGTTTTACTTGGTTTACTTGATTTTCAGGACATGACGCATTTTCCTGGGGTGACGATGCATATACCAATATAACAAGCACAATAAAGGCCTAAGAATAATAATAATAACAATAACAAGGGAAAGTGTCGGTGGTGGTGTTGGGAGAATTAGTGGCGGCCGAGTACAAAGTTTGCTCCGTAATTGAACAATATTTGTGTGTATGATATGATGTCACCGTTGGGATTATGCAGGGAGCTGGCCTTGAAAATTGTCTTTTGTTCCGCCAACGCCAACAACAACAA